>VWZD01001010.1:904407-931549 GCA_013396695.1 Sakesphorus luctuosus | reverse complement strand
AGATGCCACACAGCAGGAGCTAGGAAATACTGTTTGAAAAAGAGATGAGGTTTAGAGTAATTTTAGTTGCTGTCAAGACCAGAGTTCCCAAGTAAAAGGACATGTTTAATACTGTTGTAATCAGGATATTTTAAACATTTAAAGGGTTCATGTTTGTGTTGTCAGATTATTTGCTGGAGTTTCATACCCAAGCAATTGTATGTGTGTGGTGGGGGTGTAGGAAGAAAGGAAGCTCATATTTGCTGTGCTGTTTTGCATGACTTCAGTCTCAAAAAGATTTGTGACTAATGCAGCTTTCATGTAGAATGTCAAAGTGATATTCCTGAAATGCTCATTTTAGTTATTACCTTTCAGATATAATGGGCAAAGGTGGCTCTAGATCTTGTTGGCAGTAGGATGACCACCACCTACCTGAGTTCATGCAAAAGCTCCCACTGATTTCAAATGTACAGAATCAGAATACTTATGACAAATTTATTGCATTTGAGAAAAATGTGGTTAGATTATGGTGTCTACAACCTATGACTTCTAAAATGCCAAGATATATTTGTACATAGAAATACTTTGTTAATCTAAAAATCCATGATTTGCCTGTATTCATCTTGGATATTTTGAACATACAATTCAGTAACAACTATCTGTTGCATTTCTTTGAAAAATACTTGTTGTAGTGAAAAGAAATGTTGAAATACTGTCCACAAAGCAATCACAAAATGCTCTATGGTGATGAATATTTAGTGATTAACAGGCTGGCTTGGGTTTACAAAAATCCCCCACCAAGCATTTATTGGATATCTGAGTTTGAATCCATGTGTTCATTTGAACAATTTTTGACTCCATTTGCTTAGGACAGTCTTATAAGATTGTCATTTTCCTTGGCCTCTGCCCTGTGTCTATGCCTAGAGTGTCTACAAGGCACACCATTTTCAAATTGAAAAGAAATCCAAATATCTAAGTGGTGAGTCTCCAGCAACAGGCCTACTAAGTTTCCCTGGTGAGGAAAGCATTTTTTTCCTCAGAATAACCTTTTCACAGAGGCTTAAAAATATGTTTCAAGGAAATCCATTTCACTTTGCAGACATCTAGGAACACCTATGGAGTTAGCTACCACATTTCAAACAAATCATCGCATTCCAAAAGAGAGAATCGCACTCAGCAGCTGTGGAATCATACAGGACCATTCACACCTTTGTTTTTACTCACAGATGTGTATTAGCAGGATCCTGATCTTGGATCTTCTGTTCTGGTGAATGCAAGGACCCAACTACTCTTACTGTGTTCAATTATGAAGAAATAAGTAGCATAGTTTGGATTAAAGAGAGAGATTAAGTTTGTGGGCTGGGATATAGAAGTTTTATAATTTTTAGTTCTTGTTCGAGAGGATTCTGTTTAATCCTATCTGTTGCTCCTTATAAATCATACCATAAATTTGAAATCTGGTTTGCTCTTGCTGGCATTTGAACTTAATGTCAAAATGCTTTTGCTGCTTTACCTGTGAAGTAGACAACCTATATTGAATGTCCTTGAAATTGTACTTTTGGTAGACTCTAACTCTTTTCTTGGACAGCAGTCTGGGTTCAGAAGCTTAGATAAACCAAATATTCTTGACATTCCCTAGAACAATCTTTCCCTTTGGAAAGCGAGTTACAAGTATTAGCTATTAAATTATCAGCAGGAGAAAAAAAGGAGTAGCCTGACTATCATTTCACAGTCCAACCGTCTTGGCCACTAAAAGAAAGAGGTGAAGAAGCTTTACTTGTCCAAGAGCAACACTGGCAATGATTACATCTGAGATAAGGAAAAGCAAAATCTATCCCTTAACTGCTTTGATAACTGCATCTTCCCTGACTCTTATATCATTAGTTTTACATATTCAGTAAATTATATTTTCATATTTTCACAATTGAGATGGTCTTGGGGCCCAATCTACTAAGTTTACCAGTGTGTAACTTCACTGTGTACCTTTGCATAGCTAAATATTTTCAACAAGTTCAGTGAAGCTGTGACTCACATTAATTCAGAAATAGGCATGATCCAAAGAGGCCCTGTAGAACATCACATCTGACTCCTCAGAATATGCAGATTATATTAAAGTCCACGATATGTCCTAAAACACAGATACAAGCTAACAAGTTCGTATAGTGGTATGGCTGAAGCAATGTAAGTATATATAAATAGTCTTCCTATTTTAATAAATATTAGTTCTGCTCAAATTAGTAAGAACTATTTCCACAGTAGAACAGTGAACATAATTACAATTTTATCCCACCACTTATACATAGTTACATTTTGTATTAGTCATACGTTCTTTTTTTCCTTTTTTTTTTTCTGATGTATTGCAGTTACATTCTAACATTGACTTTTTTCAGGCTATTTCTACATCTCACTTCTTTCATTGATCCACTTATGAAGGATGTATCCTTCACTAACAAAACTTGATGCAATTTTGTCTTTGAAATTTCATTTCTTGTAGCCAAGTCCAGCCCCAAGGATTCACATGATCCCTGCATCCCCTACTGATGCAGTCAAAGATGCATGCACTTCAAATTGTAGGGTATATTAGGGTTCAGCTTGGGTTTTAAGCTGCATTTGCACATGTAAAAACTCAGATTCTGAGGAGATGGACTGTGCAAGTTTTTTGTACCTAGACCTGAAAGGTGCTGTATTTAAGCTCTGCTTGTCTTCTCAGATGAAAATTGCAAAGAGTGGGTGATGGGGATGTGTGGGTGTAATTTTATAATTAGGCAGATGCTGCTGTATTTTAGCACATGCTGTCCCCTGCTGGGAATAATCATATTACTGGTAAAAGCAAAGGTGTGTGTTCATCCTTCTATTCAAAATGTACATTGGTAAGGCCTCCTTTGCCTTTCACTCTCAGACAAAGGTGTGGTTTTCCTGATCTGTCCCTTCTTCACCACCATGCTGAGGATGTAAATATTTCCATTTGTTGAGGATTTCACCCCATCAGGTGGTATTGCTGAAGGATGCAGGATGCAGCTGAAGCCACTGCAGAGGCTCCCATAGGAGGAGAATGACATGCCTGGATCTTTCCTCAGAATGGCCTGCCATGTGCCCATCAGCATGTCTGATGTTTGTATTAGTTGCCCCAGAGAAAAGCTTCTCATAGTATTAGTGATTGCCTGCTGGCTGCCTTACACAACACTCACTGAACTTCAAAAGCATTTTGTTTTTCCAGAAGATGTCAAATGAAAAGGAGCTCCCTCTGCAACATCCTGTTCTGCTGCAGAAATGAGAGATGAACTTTTACATTCCCCTCTTCTTCCTGGAGGCCGAAACTTTCCCTCCCCACTACCATGCAGTGCAGCAGGTGATCAGTGGAAGGCAAAGGTCTGGGGCATGAAGGCAGTCTGGCTGCTACTGCCTGGGATCTGGCAAACACAATGGGGCTTCTGGCCTGACCACAACTCTGTGTCTGTCCCTGCTCTTGCCCATCTCCAGGTTCCAGGAACTTCCTAGCCAATGGCATCCAAGGTTATTTCAGTGCCCATGCTTTTAGTAACTGTACACCAATGCAGTTCTTTGGTGAATAGCAGGATTGTTAATACAGAAATAGGAGGTTTTTTGCTTAGAAGATACAGTGTTTTTTGGGGGCAATGTTTGGCTATTCGGTTCAAAAGAGTTCTTCTGATTAAGCTCTGCTAGAATTCGTGAATGAGTTTAAGCTCCTGTTTTTCCTCCAAAATTTGACTTGTTAGCTCTATGCACATGAGGTTTATACTTCCCATTCATTTCTGGCTGGCAATGATAAGAAGTTTCAGGGACTACAATCCCATACATTCTTCAAAAAATTTTCTATTTTGCGGAATGAATTTCTGACATTCAAGGTAGCATTTTCTCTAAAGTTTAGCAATGCATCAAATATGATGACTGCCTGGTGAAGGTCTTAAATAAATTCTGTACATCATGATAATTATGCAGTCTATGTGTGACTTTCAGAAACCAAGAACCATTTTTGTTAGGTGCATATTATGTTGATGTTCCTCTGTTTGTCAATTACCATTTTCTTTTATCTTTCTCAGCAGCTGTTTGTCTTCCCTTTTAGAAGATAGACTGTATCACAGACTCAATGTGTTACCAAATATTTGTTTTTCTTGGAACCTCAGAACTGAGTGTTCTGGATAGGAAAATTTTTCGCTGTGAACCACTGCTCATATTCTTTTTCAACACATAATGTAGGTACTACTAATAAAGCTATAAAACAATGTATGCCTATGAGTCTCCAGTATTATTTGTTCCCTTATTTAAATATATAGTAGCAAATCAGAAATCCGAATTATCCATTGCACATAGAGATTGATTTACAATGTCAGGCATGGGACAGGTTGGCACATTATATGAACTTTATGTGAGGTCATTATTACAGGATGTTTGAAGAACCACACTGGGGAAAGTAAAGTATATCAATGATACCTCTGAAACATAAACCCAAGCCCCGACATCCACACTATCTGCCTTGCTTGGGAATGAGTCTTGTTTTAACAGAACTGGGTAGTTTCATGTCTACATCTTAAGATGACTCCTATGCAACTATCCTGTATTTCTGCAAACTGCACACATGCTACCTCATCTAAGACCTTCATATTCCTTGGACTGCTTGCTAATGTATGATACAGGTCTATTCCAAGGTCCTAACATGACTACAAAGCAAATGTAAACAGAGTTGCAGATTTGAGGATGCAAATTTGGATTTAAAATATGAAATTTGAATTCACTGCAATGGACACCTCAACTATTTTCTGGTAGTAACAAACTGAAATATATCAATTTATGACAGTCAGGCATAAAGGTCTGAGAGAAACCTAACTGTAGCTTTGGTGAATAGAGAAATAATGGAAATAATGTATTATTTACCTCATAAAGAAAGCATATTCTGATTCACTACTTTTAAGATACAAAGAAACATACTTCACTGGACTTGAAAATCACTGTGAAGAAAAGCAGGCTGTGGAAAGCAGAAAACATCTATGTTACTCTTTCATGAAATAAAAATGTTCAGTGTATTTTCAAAGGCTCAGTTAGAAGCTTGATACTTAGCTGTCACTTGTGGCTATTAAGTTCCTCCCTAGTGATGAGCAGTTGCCTGCAGGACTGGGTCACCCTGCCCTCTAACGAGAGTGGTGGGAGCAAGTGCCTGGTGTTTAGTCAGAGGACAAGTGACAGTATGAGGTGAGTCACTTCTCATCCCAGATGTCTAATCTCTCTTTATTTTTAATACAAACATTTTTCAAGTAAAAGTGACTGTGTGAGAAAGCCATCACAAACCGTGGCCAGGCTTTGTCTGGTCACTAACAACAGGAACACTGACACTCTTCTGCTCTACTTGGATTCCCCTTCTGCAGTCAAAGCTTCAAGACAGAATGTGCTTTTTCACATGTGTTCTGCAACTACAGCTTTTTGAAGAAAAAATTGCCAATAGCAAATAATAGAAGAAATTTGTTACCTCCGCAGGAGTTCCCTTTGGATTTAAACTAGACTGGAAAGCATGAAAAATGAGCAGTTATTTGCAGGGAGAGGTATGATGCCAGCACCACTCTTTTGTTCCTCTTACTGAAGAAAAGATTTTCATCAAGAAATGCAGGTGATGTTTAGACTTTCACAGGATCTCTCAAATGTCATTTTGCCTTAGATAATAAAATCCATGACTGTTTCTGAGCACTGTAGTGGTTAGTACAATGACATCTATCTAATTAAATATGCAAATATGGAATTAAACCAAATTTACTATGTAAACAATATCAAACCACTTTACAAGATAATTATTCTGATATCAAAACACCATGCTCAGTGCTTTTTGTCTCTCACTCTTGGCACAACAACATGCCGGGGTGACAATGTGACTGCATGCATTACACTAGTTTTTTAGCCATATCACGTGCAGGGCAGAGGTTGATGATATTTGGAAAACTGTTGAGGTTTTTTGGAAAACACTCTTCAATTTGCTCTTGGGTTTATGGGGATTTTAGCCATTAGTCACAGAATTAAATCATGTTATTTGAATCAGCTTATTATATTTAATTCTAACTGCTGCCATGCCACGCTGATGCCCAGTCTCGTTTGATCTTAGAAGCTAAGCATGGTCAGCCCTGGTTAGTACTTGGATGGGAGACCTCCTGGGAATACCGGGGGCTGTAGGTTCTAGTCTTGAGGATTTCATTGTCACCGTCCAAGCTCGCTGGGCCATGGCAGATGAGCCTTAGGAGTTAAAGGGTGGGGCCAGTTCTGCACATGCTGTGCCTCACCTAAAAATCCACTGCACAGGCTTGAAGGACACACCACGTGGGTAGAGCCCTTTGCAAATCTTTGTTCACAAAGCCTAGCCATGATCATACTTAAGTAAAGGTCTATAAAGATTCACGGAAGTATAAAATGGCTTTCAAAGAAACTGATTTGGATAAATGTGTGTTTATTTACATCATCCGAATTATCCAAACTCCTTTATTATGCATATTAAGACAGAGACTGTAAAAGTATGTTTTCCATAGCATTATTTATGACTTTTGCCCTTTTTCACAGCTGAAGAGAAAAGATGTACCATGCTGTGTGATCTGGTAAGTTAAAAACCAACACTATTATTTGCTCTAATAAAAATTTAAGCCTGCACTTTTTTGTGGGTACTAAATGTTTTTCAAGCCAGTCTTTCAAGTCATCTCTTAAACGCAATACACACAGAAGTAGTTACTGGATTTAAAATGAAAGTTCACAATGCAGAAAAATAATATAATTGTGTATATAAGAATATGAGACTTTGTAAGCAAGTAAACCTTCCATATGTTGCTAGTTTTAAATATTTTTTTTAAGGAAAGTCAATTAACTCGACCAAGTCTGGAGACTTAATTAAACTGAATAATCTGGCAGTTAATCCAGTGCATTTTGGCTCATATTGCGCTGTCTGATTTAGGTCCTGCAGGGTGCAGTGCTACCTTGCTTGCTGAGCTGAATAATTATTTGTATTTCTGTGAACACTAATATCACCCCTGATCTAACTTTCCACAGGCTGTCAAGTTAGCAGGTCTTGAAGAGATCACTCAGCTAGGCAATGTTGTCCCACATGGTAGGTCAGAGTCCAGCTGCCCTTTTCTCATTCTGTGGGGATGTCTTGAAAGTGTTGGAACAATGGCTTTACACCACATTGATTTTATAATCCCTAATCCAGTGTTTCCAGGAGGGACTATAATTCTATGGAACAGTCATAAAACAAAGAGATAAATGTTAAAGTTCCTAATGAAAATGGAGGCATCATGATCCCACTGAGTGTCTCTGTGTTTATTTTCAGGCTAGTGATTCACACTACTTAGGGAAATTATTATTTTAAAAAGCATATTTCTTAGAATAATGTGATAAAAATAGTGCCTGGGGCAAAGGATTGACTAATTGCTAAATTGAACCCACATTGATTCCACATTAACCGAGTTTATGAGTTTATATAATGTAGTGATGCTGGTCAGTAGGCCTTTATGAAAGAGTATTTATGCTTAAGGTATGTGCTGAGGCACTAAGGTGTGAGGCTGAATTTATGGCACTTAGCTTTGCATACTCCTACAGACATAGTCTAGAGAGTCTTATTTTGACTTGGAATGTGAAATAAGCAAATACTAAGAAAATTATCTGAAGTCTCAATTCATAAAACACTCATGACTTTTGCCTACAACTCCACAGTTATTTCAGGGTACAGGAATAATGCATGCTTCTATTTTGTGCTGAAAGCATGCACAACTCCAATAAATGATCAGAACGAGAATAAAATTGTGGGTTTAATAATTATAATGAGCTTCAAAAAAAAAAAAAAGGAAAGTGGACACTGAACTCCATAAGAAACAGGTAACTACCATCATTTTCCCAGTTTGTCAAAATATTCTTGAATTCCTGCTCCTGTTCTCCAGAATCTTTACAGCACTTCCAACATGGTATGGCCTACAGGATTAATAAGGAACCTCTCTTTGCTGTCACCCAAGTTGGTAACAGAAGTACTGAACAGCAGCAGAACAAGACAGACCCCTGTGCAAGCCCACTCCACACATCCTTCCAGTCCTGACAGTGAACCACTAATGAGCTCTCTCTCAGTAGTTTTGCACTAATCATGTTTCATGTTAAGAAGTTTCATGAAAGCTGTTTCCCTATCTTGCTTTTAAGATTATCATGTGCAATAAGTTTACTCCCTGCTGAAGACCAGCCCCAGCAGCCCAAGGAGCACATCCACATGAACTGAGCTAGAGTGATGCTCTTACCTTAGGGTCTTAGAAGGAAGTCTGGTCCCCTGGTTAGCTTTATCCCCACTGGGTGTGTGCAACAGGGATATCTCCACCACTCAAGACAGCTATGTGCATATTGATGCCCCAATTAAAAGAAAATGCCTCTGAGGCCCAAAGGGACCAAAGGGACTCTGATGATTAGTGAGGCTAACAGTTAAAATCTAGGCTTAACATATCTCACCCCAAAATTCCTCCACGAAGCCCAAGGTCGTTCATTATCGCACATCCTCTATACATTTTAATGGCTTTTCAGAGTCAGCTTGAGGACAGAACTGAACAGGCTCTGAATAGCTGAAGGAATTTTCATAAAGAAACAATTTTTCTCTCATTTCTCTGTGCTCACAAGGGGCTACAGGATCACCTAACATCACTGCTTAATGAGGGAGTAATTCCTCTTGCAAGTCTGGCAGCTTTGGTGCAGCTTCATCTAATCACTCAGGAATACCCAGGAATATTCTGCAGAAGATATTCAGTGATGGAGATTTTACTAGCAATTGGTAAGCTGTTACTCAGCATAAGAACTAAAGTCAGGTTTTAAGACAACTGTTTCTGGCATTCTTGAGGTTCATGGTAATAAAGTGTGTCTGTGACAGCAACCTCTCATGAAAGTCGTAAGCTCTGTAACATTCCCCCCCTTGTATTGTGCCCTGTTGTCTTGTCTGTCTCTGCACCTTCATCCTTGCAAAGATGCCTCCACAAGTCTGTGTTGTAGCTGTCTGTATGCTTCAGGGAAACATACAGTATAACAAAGGCTTCCAATGTAGCTCTAGATACCTTATGTAGAAAATAAAGACAGAAATGGAATCTCATACTGTATTCTCACATTGATAAATTATACCAAATCTGATGTTTCTTTAACTCAGAGAGAAGTATTGGTCACTGAAAATGTATTTAATGATGAAAATACAAAAGTCAGCCATAAATGCCACATATTACTCAGCAACTAGGGAATCACCATTTCAAATATTAACAAGAATTGCAAACTTGAGAGAAATTAGAGTTCAGTGCATCTAAATTCTTCAAGGTATACATTGAATAAGCCCCTGGATTATATTGATTTCATGGGGTAATTTTAAAAAAACTCAGGAAGCAGGAATAAAAATATATAAACTGAAAAAGCTTATATATGCATTTCCTGTAGGTAACATGACTGCAAACTGAATTTTTCAAATTTCTTTTTCAAAAACTATCGTATAAGAAAAAGCAGAAGAAAAGATGAAACAAAAACAAATGTGAAATACCCAAAACTAAAAGCAAAATAAGAATATTCCATTATTTCCACCCCCTATATAGCTCCTTTTAATTAATTCCTGAAAACAATGAGAATTTGATCCTGAAAGTTATCTATCTTATGATATAACAAATGTACCATTGAGAAAATGTTTTACTGATAAGTCTTTATGGTAACAACTCTCATTTAAGAGCTAAGCATTCCAAAATGCTGAATTCCAGTTTTTAAAAACAAAAATTATAAAACAGAATAATACGAGTTTAGTCAGAGAAGGCTTGACAGATCAAGGTATTAGGAACAAGCACACATTTTAATCTGAAACACTTCTTTCAAGTAATGCAGTCTATTGGTCAGCAATAAAATAATTTGTGAAAGCTTGAAATAATATTGCATATAAAAACTGCTCAAGAGAACCTAAATCAGAAATTACAGAAAATAACATTCAGAGACCTGAGAGACTCTAAACCTATCAAGCTGCTCCTCATCCAAAGTAACTGTACGGGAGATAAGTATACATTATCCACATGATAAGCCGTGATTGCCAGGTGGCCAAATGGCTGATGCATGATTTGCTGCATAAACACAGGCAGTTCACAGCATGAGTCCCTTCAGTATTCAGGCTGAGTAACTTTCACTGGCAAGAATTTGGACTTCTCTACTCTAGACAGGACTTCACAAGCAATGTAAGTGACAAGGAGGCATGGGATTGTACACCACACATCGATGAGAAGTGTGGGTCTTAAAAATAAGACCCATCAAAAAGGTGCCAGGGGACTTTACAATTTTCATGATGACTTGACCATGGTAAATCAGTGGTAAATCATGCATTTAAAAAAAAAAAAAGCAGGTGTCTCTCACCTGCAAAACAAACATGAGCCAATTCTTTTAAAGAAATAAATAGCAGGACACAAAAAACTGTTTAAGAAAGTATCTATGTGCAGCTGTTTATATTAAATTCAAAGGAAATTAATCAGAATTTTACATTGATATGAAAATGTATCAGCAATCACAATGGGCCAATTTGACTTTTCTCCCCGAATGTTCAGTTAAACACTGTAGCAATTGCAGGCTGTTGATTACTTCCTCAAACAGATCTGAACTTTCTAATTCACAACTAACCATTTAAGGAAACACAGCATAAATAAGTATACCTATTTAGCTGAAAAACAAGATCAAGAAAGATTTCCAAAGTGCATTTCTTTGTTTTCTTAATCACCTGTTACTGTCTTTTCTTCTTTCTCTTCTCCCAAGTGTAAATTATATTTAGACTAGCATACCAACATGTAATTACATGTGTTTTCATTATCTCATAATTTGGCTTGGGAATCTACACTGTATGCACAAAATGTTGATTGCCTGCAGCTGCAGACAAATAATTATTTAGACACATGAGCTAGTTGATGAGATGAACCAGAAACTTGGAGGAAAGTCACTCTTACTCTTGGTGCTTGGAGGAACAGCTAGAACCCCTGGGGCTCACTGGGACTAAAGAGTTCAGATAAACTTATAGTATTTATTTTGGCACTAGCCTACAACAATATACAATGTCCTTGACAGCTTACAGTATAAATATTTATTCCTAAATGCTACTGCAATTTAGACAGTGGCTGAGGTTTATGGATTAGGTAGTGAATAGCAAAGTACTACTGAATGACACTTATTTCAACCAGCTTTACTAAACATCACACTCCTGGTCTTCATTTTTTCACATCTCACTGTTTATTTATCAAGTGGTATCCTTCAGATTAGGGGGGGGGGAATGCAGCTGTAAGAAATGCTTACATTTATCAGTGAAATTTAGAGGGGACAAAGTCATCAAAGCCAAACTAAACTTTATTTTAACAAATTCAGCTGAATTGGGCATGTCCCTCTGGCCTAGGAGACAGACCCAGAACAAAAAGAAACACAACTTTTTGTACCCCCCATTGGCTGGAAAGGTCCCTGTCCCCGTTGCTATTGGTTAGGACTTGGGAACTCAGCCTGGCCAATGCTCCACATCCCCAAGACCCCACACCCCTTCAAAAGCATGAAAAAACTGAACTACCTCTCCTCCCCCTATTCTCTTCTTTATCAATACAGTTCCTTTAGCTTCAGCAAAACTCTAATTCTGTTTCTAACACAGCCAAGAAAAATGGAAAGCTATGGTAATGTTTATGTCATATAACTTTCTAAATAAGAAAATTCATGTCTGCAATAATTTTTCACACCTGTGTCAAAACAACAACAAATCCCAAACAACCAAACTCTGAATCCAAAGAAACCTGAAAAAAACCAAACCAAACCCTTCAGCCCCCTGAAAAACTAACCTTTCCAGGTACCTCAAATATTATCCACAACTTGAAAAATTGCTGGTAAGAAAAAACCCTAAACCCCTTTAGCACCCTCACTACTTTTCCCATATCTGAAGGCCTTCAAAAACTTAGTGTGTCCCTATAATCTTAGCAAGTCAAAAATCCCAAGTACCCAATTGCAGTATTTTAGTGGCAGTAATACAGTAAAACAGCTTCTTTACAACCATGAATACAGAAATGGACTATTTGAAATTAATAGGGTGGGACTGGAAGCATTCCAGATGCCCAGCTGTAGTAACATCTTCCCCAGATCCTGTGCAGTGTCCTGACACAGTTGCCTCCAGGGCTGGGCTCCAAATGCCCAATCCGCTGTTTTTCTGCCTTCCCATTCAATGGAGTGGTGGCGTTCCACCATCTGATCCAAGTGATTCATGCAACAGACCTCCTTCCCCAGTACATCCAAAATAAAAGGCTGCTCCATTGTGGGTCCAGTTGAAATACAGTAGTGTGTGGTTAGACCTGCTAAAACTAATTTGCAGTGTGGAAAACAAAATGGAAACAAGCATTTATTCACTTGTAAAGGAGGATTTTAATTTCTTGAGCCACTGTATTTTAGAGATAACCAGAAAGCACTATGTTTAGGAAACATGTTTTATTTTGGGCAATGTTTTCTACAAATTTTCTTTCCAAGCAGAATATTTCCCGTGTAGTAAGTAATGCCGAACATCACTGTAAATCCTGTATTTTCATTCAGTTTTGTTTAATTCCTACTCTGGAAACATATCTCTAACGAAGAATTTTAAAGTAAAATCTCATCTGACCTTCACCTTTGTAAAATAGCTAGGTTTTAGATAGTATTTGAAGATGAAAATCACTGTAGTATCTCCAGGCATATCAGATATATATAGTTCACATGAAAAATAACTGAACATTGGAAGCCTTCTTTTTTCTTTTCTTTTCTTTTTTTGTTATTGTTTTACAGGATGCAGGTGACTTTATTAGGTCAAGTATGTGTTTTGGTTTTTGTTGTTTGTTTTTTTTTAACAGGGCAGAAAATAATTTCTGTGTTGCCATCCTACTTTAACAGCCTGACTGGAATTGCTTTAGCAAGATATACATTTTAAGACTGTAGCAGTGAAAGGTCTCAGTTTGCACTCTGTCCTATATACACAGAATCTGATGCGTGTATTGACTATTGAACTTCAGTGGGATAGTATAATTAGAACTGAACCAGTCTTTCAGAGGTGATTTTTGTTCTATCTTGCTGTATGCCTTTTTCATTATTTCTTTATTGTTTGTTCTCTCTTTACATTGAAGAAAACAGCATCTAAAACAAGCTATATATGCATAACATTATCAGCACATTTACCTGTGAAGCTTTACCACTGCAGTAGGTAAGCTTTAAGAACAAAAAGGTTGTATCTGTGAATTGTTAACAATTATTTGGGAAGTGTGTAGTCCTGTCCCAGGGCTTAGTAAGTAGGGTCATGGTACAATAAGAGTTGCAAGCTCTGTAAGCATTAGTTGTATTTGCATATGTCAGAACAGTCTGTGAATACTAACGGCACAAACACTTCACATCTGCTTCTGTTTACTCCCATGCTAACAGTCAAAAGTACAAAAGTACTGTGTTAATTGCTCTGTTACATACTGACTGTTGACACATTCTCCATAGAGCTTTCATAAATACACTGTTGCAAACAAACTACTAATGACTTTGCTTATTTCCAGCCCATCTTTAAAAGAAATCCAGAATATATACACAGATTAATGATTCCTCTATTTAGCAGTATGTCTTGTTGCTTGCTATTGTGGAGGCTTGTATAAAGGCAGTATCAATTAAGTAGCAATTATCTATGAAGTGGGGAAAAAAAGTGATGATATAAATAAGTAATGTGCATGAAGTGAGAATTTCTGAAAACAACTTGAGCTGAACTCTGAGGCAAGGGCACCGACTAGTGAACAAACCCTCTTCCATCTGCTCTTCTATCTAAAACCATTAGAGCCCAATTTGAAGTCTGACTAAACAGCAGTAATACCTGTGGGCCTCCATTGAGATGTTTCACTGTATATGACATGCCCTGGAGAAATTTAAAAAAAATAGGATGGGAGCTGAGGGAAAAAATAAGACTCCTAAAACCCACCACTAACAAGATAATCATATTTAAATTTGTGCTTCAAGTTTCTTTTTGCCATGACACTTCAATATAGGAATACAATTATCTAGTTATTAAAAAACAACAAAGGACCTGCAAACCAAATCCCCTGTCATAGTTAGTGTGGTACTCAGTGTCTGACAATGGTCTGCTTTTTCCGAAAGAGAGAGAAACTCCCATGGTGTGCCCCATCTTCCTCAAGCAGCAAGCACCAGTGGTTTTCTTAGGGTCCATTCTCCTCTGATCTTGAATTCTGTTGTTTTTTAAGAACCTCTCCAAAGCTGTCTTTTCTCTGCCTCCATCATGTAGATATGTAAATGCAGCTTAAGCGCAATTAATTTATTATTATTTTTTAAATGGCTTCCTTTAAGTTGTGTGACAGGATAAGATAAAATGAAGTTAGCCTTCTTCATATTATTTGTTATCACATGTCTGTCTCCTGCACATACACCTTTACTCACTTTGATCAGGACAATCCGGAATGGATGACAGTCACTGGGAGCAAGCCACTCATTTATTAGCTTCATCTTATTCATTCATTCATATCCTAGACATTTATTCAGGTCCAAGGAAGAGTAATAAAGCATTATAACTAACAAAACATATTATGCTGTTTTTCTCCCTATTTACTTTCTTGCAAATCTCCCCAGTTTATCATACATGATGCAGACTGAGATGCACAAGTTAGGCCTTAGTTTTGTAAAGGCACTCTCTCTTGCAACTGCTTCAATTAAGTCTCAGGTGTCTTCATGAGACTGGTGCGTTCCATCCTTGGCTCAAACCACACTCAGGTCATGAGCTGTGGTGGTCCCACTGCTCTGCCTCTGTGTATCCCAGTGGCTATCGATCATTTTAACACAACTTTCTTATCCTAGTTTTCCACAAATGGCTAGTTATAAACCTGCAAAGAAGGTGAAAAACCACGATCAACCCAGATTAAATCCAAGCGGAATTTAGGTAGGATGGAGGGAAGAGAATCTGCGTGTGAGCACTGCCAAAGTGGTTCTGTATCCCAGTGCTGACCACCCATCGAGGCACTGTGGAATCCCTGTAGTTCCAGCATGCAGTCATCTCCGCACAACTGCTGGAGCCATTGCCCCACACTTCTCCCACAGACTTATGTTATTCCTTCCCTTTCATGTGGCTGATTGATTATGCCATGTTTGATCACCCCTTTCAGATTCTGTTTTCATGCTATGGAAAATCCCAAATCATCTCAACACACAAGCACATGTATGTGCATAAGTTATAGAAATGGGCCTAATTAAGTAAAAGCAATTGGGTGGCAGAAACTGGAGGAAGCACTCTGACCAACCTGTCCCATGCCAGCAGTGCTGCCAGGGACCAGATCGTGTATCCCAAAAACCAGTCCCTGTTGTGGACTGCCGTGCCCTCCCCATGAGGCAGACCATGTGTGTGGGATGAGCTAGCTGATGACCAGTGGCTACAATACTGGCATTCCCTTGCTCCTGCTGCAACTCCAGTGCCAAGGAGAACATGGAGTGGAGAAAGGAGAGCCAAGAAATCAAGTCACCTCCCCATCAGTGCTGGGCTTAGTAGAAACTGATTTTACTTGATTCTGTGTTGTAACTCAGAATGACATTACTGAAAACAGGTATTTCTCTGTGCTCATAATTGTTTTTCTCAGCTCACTCATGATGATCCATACAAATCTTTTGAAGTTCTGCTCTGTGGTCTCTGCTCTATTTCATTTTTCAAACCATTATCAGATCTTGAAGACAGATTTCACTGTGAGCCAGAGTGACTAGAAATCGAAAAAAAAAGCATTTTTCAAAGAATTTCAGAACTTTAAATAAAGGTCTATTTATCCTATTTATCCTCCTGGGCATGAAAATTAGACATTTCCAAAGAATGCTAACAGTGGTTTATTCCTTAGCTTCTGTCTCAGTCTTGGCTTTTAGACTCAGCACTAAACACAAAAGCTAAACAGAGCCTGGAACCAGGACTGCTTGGCAGTTGTGCAGCAGATAAAGTGAGGTGTCAGAAGACACTGGCTCTAGAGTGTCAATTGCAAAAATTCAAGTTTCCCTAAGAAGGCTTCAGAGTTCAACCCCGTTTAAAGAATCCTTTACAGAGAGCAATTCCAAGGATTTCTGTGGACAAGAGTGTCTCAAAGTAAGGATAAATGTGTGGATCATTCCTATGAGTAATTCTAGGGAGCTGAAAGATATTAGGCTCTTGGGGTCTTGACTGCTAGTGCCAGGGTTTGCCATGAATGTGGGAGCCCAAAGCTTTCCTGGTTGAGTTGCTTCTGGCAAAGACCATGGCTGTGCTCAGGTTGGCAAAAGTAAATCATTGCTACCACACTTCCATTAGAACACTCCTGATCATTTTTTTTTTCTTTTCCTGCTAAACTGGTCTCTTTTAATTCAGATTTAGTTTATTTTAGCAACAATAAGAGATCAGCAACAACCAGGATTCTTATTTACAATGCTATACCTAATCCTGGGGCACTGTTTTTGCAGATTTTTTTGGTTTAAATACATGAAACCTCAGACAACCAGAGAACCTTTCTTCACTTGCAAACCTTGACACATCAGTGGATTCTATCAGTAATGCTCACAAAGGTCTGACTGCTAAGGCTTCCTTATTCTAATACTGGTGTTTGGTTTTCTCATTCATCTCAGCTATTTCTCCTTACAGCACTACTCAGCAGTGTCTCTCCATCTCTGGGTAGAGTATACATGTGTATATATGCATATATAGCTTGTATTTCAGGTTTGGAATTGGATTGTTTAGACTAACCTCTGCTATAAAGAGAGGCAAAGGCTTCCTGCTGTTTTCTTAAAGAGAGATTTAGAAACAAATGGTGTCAAAAAACCAAACCTGCAAAGAAAATATCTCTGTTTTCTCTTTATAATATGCATGTAGAAGAGAAATCTTAGGATCACAAGGGGTTTGGACACACCTAATTTAAACATTGTCTTGGTTGATTTTAACAATTCCTATGAGTTGAGGTGTTTGAGCTAGCAATACTGAACACAGTAAGGTTAGTACAGCCTGGAAAACTCCGGGAAGGCAGCACTAGAAGTAAGATTACTTCATGGCTCTATGAAGACAGGTAAAGTGCCCTGTGTAAATACTACATCTCTGTGGGTTCTTACTCAGTGAAATAAGGAAATTATACTTATTTTATTTATCAAGTGCTTTGAAGTCCTTACATAAAAGGAGAGCATTCAATGTCTTGAAAGTCCTGAACAAATCAGTTTCTACCTTTGCCTAAGTGCTGTTGAGAACCTCCGATAAGGTATTTCCTCACTTTGAGTGAACAGTGCAATCCAGCCTGCTCAGGGCATCCCTAAACACACACACAGGACTAAGCTCTTTTTTTTTTCCTAAAAAGCATAACTTGTGATGTATGTCCACCTTATTAAAGAAAAAAAAAAGGAAAAATAATTATTCCTATCCTTTAATAGAATAATCTAATGAGGAACAGCAAAGCACAGTTCTTTTTCCTACTTCAAGGAAATCAGATACACTTTTTCCCTACCTTTTAGGCAAATACTGACTATCAGATTATCAAAGCCTTTTCTGGGGACACTCACTACATTTTATATTCAAATTTAAAATTAAGTAGGTTGGCTCTGGGTCTGGATGTCTCTGCAGATCTAGTGTTAAGTGATTCAACTAAACCTGCCTGGAAAGCATATGTCACAGCAAGGAACATGTAATTCTTCTCTAATATCCCTACCAACACATATGAAAGCCTGTAGGTAGGTGGCACCATGGCTCTTGGATGCAAATTAAATGAACCAACAATGTTTCAAATCATGGTCATATCTCTCATATTGAACTCATAAGAAGAGATTATAAAATGAAAAGTATAGTGAAGTCCTTTGGTTTGACATTCTCAGTTGCAAAACAGAGTAATAGTTTTCTACCTATTTAATATGTAAATATCTTTCTTACCTTAGATTTGTCTTCACAAACTGCCATGGTGAAGAAAGACTTTTAAAAAGGAGATATTATGGGGATGATAAGTAGATGAATTATGGAGAAAAAAATAGAAGATTAAGTTTAAGAACAGCTACTAGTCAGCAGCATGTCAGAGATGTATTAACACACTTATTCTTTTCTACTACGTATTAGTCCCTTATTAACATGTTTTACCTAAGCTTGTCACAGTCTTATTTCCAAATTACAACAAATTACAACATTAATAAGTCAAAATTAAATATTTGAGATATTTAAATATATGAGATATTTTAAAAGATGACACAAATTTAAAAATGCTGTTATGTAGCAAAACAACTATAACATATAAATGTTAACCAATGAAAACACATATTTCATGAAAATATATGTTCCATAAGTATTTTTGATATTTAATTACTGGGTAATGTGCAATTACCTTGACAGAAAATTTCATTAAAGGATAATCAGATAGGCTGACTTTCTTTTAAGTTAAGCATGGTGGAAGGAGAAAAGTTGAAGCATTCATTATTTTTAGAAGTGTCAGAGTTTCTGAATTCCTGTTCATGCAATTCACTTAACTACATTAAGCAAGAAATTTCTCTGCCATCTGTAGAAAAATGTCTGTAAAGTCTGTGACAGTTATTTATTTCCAAACCCATTCAATTAAATGAAACATAACAAGCAATTTGAAAGACTTTGCTTTTTCTCCATAACATTGATAACATTTAAACACATACATGCAAATAACTCCAGTTTATGGACAGTTTTTTCAGATACTCTTAAGATAGTTGAGCAGCCTTAGACTTTGAACACCATTTAGTTGAGGCAGTCAACAGTTGTCTGCCTAACCTTTGTAAGGCAATGACTAGGGCTGGCCTTGGTTGCAGACAAATATATGATAACCGTCAATACTTCTCTTGCTTTTGACTTCCTCCTCCATGCATATGGACATAGGTGGAACAGTTTCTGCTTTCCATTTGCAAAATGAACCAAATATATTACAGATCTGAAATTTTATGTGACAAAATTTAGGTAACAGAGTGTGTGATAACAGAGCAGTAGGTTCTCTGCCAGGTTCTGTGCCATTGGGTGCTTCTCTTTCCTGGAAATATGTCTAATATGATATATTCAGTGGCTAGCTGGCCATTAAAGAAGCAGGCCCATAGGCATGGGCTCATGGAAGATTTACAAGTGTGCTACCCTTCACCATATGTGTGGAAGCTGAGAACTAAATGCTCCATGCTTTCCCCATAAAACCTGCCCATCTTTCTTGGGATGGCTTGCTCAAGTGGGGAAGGGTTTAGCCCAGCACAATTATCTAGCATTCTTCTTACCCGTCTTAAATGCTACTCTGTCCAATTGTCTCATGCAGCAGATTGATACAACTGATATGGCATAAAGATTGCAAAGAATACTCTGCCAATGTTTAAACAATTGGCTCTTCCTAGAAAGCACCTTTGCAACATGTATGCCTCAGGTAACAATGCTGCAGAAGTTTACTGTGTGCTAAAGCAACTAGAAATATTGTGAACCAAAGTGCTTCATATTCATATTTCATTCTCAGTATCTAGGTTTTTCATTCTGTGAAAATGTTTAACAGGTGGGAAAGGTATCTTACAACTTTAGCCAGACAATGCACCTAACAACTGTAATATAAAATGCCTGTCCTTTATGAGATTTACCCCTACATCAATGTTTTCTTTTTTAAACCCCTTCTGGTGGCCAAACAGGTATGTCAGTATCCACGGTTTTCCAGATGCTTCCTGGCTTTTTTTAGGGCTCTGCATGATTTCCCATTTTTCTCTTGTTCTCCCCTTGGCAAAACTCAAGTTGAAAAATGACCTGACATCCAAGACAGTTTTCACGAGGCCCAGTGTAGCATTTCAGGGTTGAGTTCATCCCTGATTTTTGGCCTCTGATATTCTGTGGCTCTAGCAGCAATCCACTAAAGGAATTTGCTTTGGGCTTTCTAGTTAAGGTTTGCAGTAATAAAGGAAAAAAGAATTTGTCTATGCATTCCCCAATTTTCACACTCAGCTTTCAGTTTCATGGCAATCTTAGTCCGTTTCATGCTGTAGATGTGTCAAACTGAGAGCTGAGGGAAAAGGAAGGATTGCTTAGTGAACAGAGGTTGTTATATACCTAAAATAAAATCCTCCTCATTTTTAGAGATCAAAGTAAACCTAGGATATATATTTTTCATGTTTTTCTCCACATTTACTCAAAGCAGCCAGATGGATTTGGGGGTCAGTGAAAAAACAGAGGGAGACCTGTCCAAACCTAATTCGTTCATTTGCTTATAATGTTGGTAGGAAAAAAACCCTTGGAGATCACCCCTCTGCTGCAGAGGAGGTGGAGCTCAGCTGCTCAGCTTGTTAACAACTGAAATGAAGCAAATAATTTCCATGAGCAATCTCTTGGGAAAATGTTGCTTCTTGGGTCTGTTTGTGAATTGTCTGAGCAGATCATACAATTCCCGAATTTCTCGATTCCTTTTGAATATTTGGCTACTTCCTCATTGAGTAATTCTTGGTGTGGGACCATTCACAAACAGTTTAGTACATGTTTTTGAAATAAACACATGGTTTTGGTTTTCTGCATGGGTGACATTGTACTCTTTAATTTTTTACAGCTACAACCCAAACAGAAAATTGCAAGAGTTACATCTTACAGTGCATTTTTGAAGATTACTTTGTAGAATTAGTGTAGCAGTTCACCCTCAAACCCTACACTTCATGAATATTCATAGAGTAAGAACTGTGTACTTGAACATTCCTGGAAAGGAAGTAAAAGATTGGTAAGAATGAAGTCAAACTAAAATTTAGTTTGGAACTCTAATATGAATATTTATAAATGTTTTAATTCCCAGTAATTGGGAAAATATACTGCCACTATATTCTTCTGTTTTGCCAAAATACATTTTTTCTCGCTCAGAGAGTTAAGTTGGTGCTTGAGCTATACAGTATAAAAGAAAACTGAAATGCCTACATGGATGTTGGATGTGATTGAAAGAAGAGATGATTACTCTGTCCAGAGCCACTTTCCCTAATTTTCTGAATGTCCCTTGATAGAGCTATTCACAAGTCCAGAACAGCCTGTGTAACACCATATCATGAAGTATTATGCGTCTATAATGTTTTCATCACTTGCCCTGTGGTTGATGGTGAAGCCACAATCTTATGAACACTTACATGCTCACTCACCTTGGTAGAGTAGGATCTCTGATCGCTTTACTGAAGTGTCTGTGCTCTGTTATGCTGATCAAGACTTTAACACTCTGAGGGTAGAGAAGCTACTTTAAAATAAAGAGCATATATAAATCATGTTATGTGAAATAGTAGCATTCTTCTTGCCTATTTCTTTCAAATTTTCTTTTTATTACCATTTCCATTTCCAGCATGTTTCCTCCACCAGTTTCAAACCACAATTATGCTGGTTTGGTTTTTTTAAAACTCATTTGTTTGTTGCTCTTGTCCCTTGCACTCTCACTTTATTTTTGTTACGCAAAACCATCTCGTCTTTTTTAACCATTTACTTTGCTTTGCTTTCTTTCTTCTGCTTCCAGGTTAATCTTGGCACTCTGTGTTGCTCTCTCTGCCCTCATAATGCCATATGTGTCTTCTTTTGATGGCCTCTTCACTAATCTTCATTTATAATATAATTCATAAATAATACTTAGCATTTACATATCCTTTTACAAATATTAATTAATTAGTGCTCATGTACTTGTAGAGAGCAAGCACATTGTCCTCACTTGACAGATGGGGAAACAACAGCTGAGAGCATGCTGTCTGCTCTCTGCTTTCATAGTGCCTAACACAATGGGGTTTCTTGCCATATTTGGTGTATAGACATCACTGTAACAAAATATGAACAACAGCAGTGAGTTCATCAGAACAAAAATTGAATTGCAATTCAATAGAGGTGTCCCTGCACTTCTATTTGATTCTAATTCCAGCAAAGCACCTAATCCAGAGCATTGCTTTCCTAACGCTGTTATGAAGGTACTTCAGTGTTCTCCATCACTGAAGCAGCTGGACACCTCCCAGATGTTTGAAAGGAGAAAACTGCCCTGCAGAGCAGAGGAGAAAAATACTACAGAATTTTAATTTTCAAGGGAAAAATCAACCCTCTTCCTCCTCCTCAGGAGCAAACCCCCCAAATCATCAAAATACCTAAACCCCAGCTTTGATAAGCTTCTAACCTGAAATATTGTTTTTCAGTTTCTAGGGCCTAATATAATAGGAAGGGCTGGGAATTTAATTTTTTAAAGGATTATTATGGTTAGCCTTATCACATTTAGTGGCCAGGATCAAGGAGCTGCTTTATCAGATTTTCCTGAACCCTGAAGGCCCATTGTATTTGCAAGAGTACATGTCTAAATATTGGACAGCACTGAATCTATTTGACTAAGTTACTACCAGTAGCACAGCAGCTGCTGTACTGTTTTCTAACCTAACATCTGTTTGCCAGCCATATTATCAGATTTACACAGAGGTTGTTGTTGCCAAAAACAGAAGAGGGGTAAATTCCAACACTGTGACCCTTTGCAATTAGGAAACCTGTGTTTTATTCCCATGCTTCTCCATGGAACAGAAGGGAAAGGTTCCTAATGAACCCAGAAATTCATCCACAAAAACTAGTACAGATTCAGTGTTTCAAATAACTCAGATATCACTGTGAAAAAACAGTGAGCCACTACACTAATGAGAAATTTGTGGAAAGAGTGCTTGAAAAAAAACTAATATAAGAAAAAAATAATAGTTCAAGTACACACCTATAATAGTTCAAGTACACACCTACACACCCCCCTCCTGTATCCTTCACATTAATGATACTGGGAATTTTCCTGGAAGTGAGCTTGATGTCAAAGCCAAGCATCCAAACGGAGCATTGCTGCACTGGACAGAGGTACCTAATAAAATTCTCCTTCCATGTAGCTCATAACATGATGTCCTCAGCTGGTGGCCCTGCCCAGAGGAGCAGTGGTTAGGGCGGAGGCGCAGCAAAGCAAAGCAGAGCAGAACAAAGGCAGTAGCTACAGCACCAGACTGATTATGGCAGTTTGGGGGATTTTTTTGCAAAAGGCATGATCACTAATTTTAACTACAGACTCACAGCGGTGGAAATCTCACGGCTGAGAGGCCGGTTTGACTTTTGGTCTGCCAGTGATTCCCATCACTTAACTTCAACCCGAGGTGAAGGTAAAGTGCCTGAAAAGGGCCGCGTTGCCAAATCCCAGGCGCCATCTAGTGGATAGCTAGTGAACTGTCACTGCGAGCTGCGGGACACGAGGCGGGGAGCTTGCTTTGTTCTCGCTCCTTGAGTAGCTGCCAGGCACATGCAGGGAAAATGCCTTTCCACGTGTCCAAAAATTCACCCAAATCCTCCTTTAACGCAGGAGTCCCTGCTTCCTGGGTTTGCCTTTGCTCTGCTGGCTGTGGGACGCAGTCTATGGCTGTCACCTGGGTGGTAGCTTCTTGGTCAAGGGCGGTGTTGAGGGTCAGAGATTATGCAGGGCTGTGAGAAATGTTCCTGCACAGACAGACCCTGGGTGTGCCTACGTCCCTACCAAAAACATGCAGCCTTCTCCCCTACCAAAGCCTAGAAAAACTGGCTTTGTCTCTAATATAAATATTAACCTGCACCTGTAAGTGAAAAGGAATGGTTTGCAAAGTCTTATCAAGGATTTATGACAAAATATATACCATATTTTGGGGACAGAGTGTGATTACATGTACATGTTCTTAAGGTTAAAAAACTGCTCTTACAAACTTTCAGTCAGTTAGAAGCATACAGATAAACCTGAGCTTTTGCTGGTGAAAAATAACTGTATTCTGGTTGTAATGAAGGTGTTTGCCTAATTTGGTAAGAGGCCAATGTGACTAAGACATCTACTTGGTCCACAAGTACACTAATAATTGAGACTATCTTAAGAGTTTGTTTGGGTAAAATGCAGATTTTTAGTAACATTTAATAAAATGAAAGAGAATATCTACACTTGTGAGTTCATGGCTTGCTTTCATGGTCTCAGTTGTTGCTGTGACCATCACTTTTTGATCAGTTCCCTCCCATGTCTGAAGCAGAGAACCACCTGTGCTGCAGATTATCTTCTCTAAGAGAGATGTCCACATGTAATGCTAAGATCATGATGCAGGGAAGTGACCATGATGTTATATGAAAACCAAGGAATATACATTTTCAGGTGAATCAGTGCCTCTGATTGGCCTATGTGAAGAAATGATATCTAGCTCCAAGCCAGCACTTGTGTTCCACATCCCCCCTCAACTCCATATAATCTACCACAGGCTCCTTCTTCACTCAGTGATCCAGACATAGATTCCCAGCACATGAATTATCATGACCAGCAGAAAGGTAAACTTTACTGCTAAAGAATATACACACTATTATTATCCAGCAGTTAGATTGAGACCAGAGATCTTTGGTTACAAAAAGAAAAAAAGGAATCTCAGGTTCCAAATTCCAGTACACTTTTTTCAGTGTATGGATACTAATCACTATGAGATAGTCTCCCTTTCCTCTGTTCTCCTCCTGGCTCCAAGACTTGTGTCTTCTTGGCAGCCCAGTGGTCCAACATCAGCAGTAGGCTGCCTTGCATCTCTGATTCTAATAAGAGATGACATTCAGTATTTACCCCTGCTTAATATCACCTCCTGGTTACCTCTAGGGTGCTTCCTGCACAGACTACTTCAGCTTGTCCTTTAATACCACTGCTTTCCATTTGATCTAAGTGAAACAAAAGCATACGTATGAAGTTTTGAATCTGTTTTGGAGGTTAAGCACAACATTAGGAACTGTTGCAGTGCGTGCTAATTTGTGGGTCACCAGCTTCTCTTTTTGCTCTTATCTGAAGTCAAATGCTTTACAGAAGTCTTGAAGAATATATATGTGCACGTCCTCTCTGCCCCAACAGCTCAGGTATAGTGTGTGCTAACATGTCTGTGCAGCTTCCAGGTCAAAGCATGTTGTGCCTACACGGTAGAAGAAACTAAGCAACTGTCAGTGCCTTTTTAGTATAGATGTGTTTGAATCATTTAATAGCCAATAGACTCTTCTGTTACAAACAAAGGGGTATTTTGATGCTGTACTTAAGCAACCCTCAGTTGCATCCAGACTCTGTGTACAATCTTACCTGTATAGCTACTTGAATCATCCATTCTTAAAGTATCAGTTTGTTATTAAAGTCTTGAGTCTTGGAATTTCATCTGTGCGATGTTGAGGTTGATTATTTATGGCACAGTGTTCAGCTGTTTCTCAGGTGGGTTAACAGGTCTACCAGAAGGCTGTTGGAGGGACTTTGATAGCTCAGCTGACTTGAACATGCCAGTACCTTTCTAACACTTTTTATGGAAAAGTTAAGTTTACACTTCTTTCTAAAGCTATTTCTTTTAACTTTCCTGAGAACAGTTTTCTGGCCCCAAAGATAGGGAGGCTTTGTGTTGCTTAACATTCTCCCCAGTGACTGAGGGAATAAAATGTATGGTACATAAAATTAAATAAATTATGAATTCATTAGCCTTCTTCTTTCAAGTATGTATCGATTACTTTTTAGTTTTCCATGTTGTTCCTCTTTATTGGTTTTGATAGCTTGGGCTTATTATTTTTTGCTAGTACCTTTAATGTCCCTCTTCTGTTAACTTCCTGACTTCCAATTTATGCTTTGCCCATTTTCCTTTGTATTATAATCTGTTTCATCAATTAGATTGGAAGTTTTGCAGCAGTTTTTTCAGCCTTTTTGTGAACCATATAGAAGGCTATTTCCAAGTCTCCTATTAGTAGAGAAGAGAAAATGCAGTCTTATAAGAATACACAAAATTGCCAAAGGAATAAAAAAAAATATTTTAAAGCTCACAAGTATTCATCAGGACTTTTGGCTAAAAGCTAGTTGAAATACCCTTAAATCAAAACATGAACTGAGTATATGGGATTTTTGTGGGTAAGGATGTACACTTGGGATCTGAGAGGACCCTATTAAGAGATTACTTTCTGACATTTACATTCCTGGTAAGTTGTATAAACACGTAGATAACTACAAACTCTGGCCTATCAACCAGTGCTGTTTCTGAAATAATTGGTTGATCTCTTCAGTTTATTTCCACCAGCTAGAGTGACACCACAGACAGCTGCACATGTGTTAAATAATTTCCTTATACTACTTTTCCATGTGAGCCACTACTGCAATTATCATGGGAATGTTACTCACTCGTTAACAGCGAGGGAACTTGCCCACAAAATGTCAAGTGGGAAGAAAGGCAGGATCTGCTAAGTTGTGGTGTCCCCTATGAAAGCATTTGAAAACTTCTCACCTATGGAGTTTGAAATGTGCCATAATTATCAAAGAAAGACACAGCAAAGAGGGAGAAAGTTTTACCTCAAGCATCCATGAAAAAAGGAGAAGCAGAATGAGTGTTAATAATTTTCTCTGAAGTTAAATTGAATTACAGCTTAAAAGGCTGACTACAAACACTTGACATTTTTGAGTAACTTTACTCACATGAAAAGTCCTTGACTCCTGTGCAGTGACTCTATTACTTGTTTTCCTCTTGTACCTCCCATCTACTCTCAATGTTTAGACAGTATTTCTGGTGGGTTTACCTTCAGCAGCAGTTGTTTGACAGAGAGATCAGAACCAGATCTAAAGCATCCATTTGTGGTTGATAGCTTCATGACTGACTTTTTTTTCCCCCAAAAAAAAATTTCAGCTCAGCAAAAAGTAGATGCTAAATGAAGTATTCAAATTAAAATATTTCTTTTTCTGAAATTCTTCACTAAAAAAAGACAGTGAGATTTTCAGGGTGTTGCAATGCAAACACAGGAAGGAGCAGCATGTTCCTCTCTGGAGTAAATTGCTATTTGTTGTGAGTAAAAGAAGCAGAATTTTACTGCATATCAATAAGCTGATAACATGCAATGTACATGAATACTTGCATTCATGCATAGATCTTGATTCACTGCTCTGATCAGAAAGATTATGTATACAGTATAGATGACACTGAAAGCCTATAGGCAAGGATATAAATTAGTTATTGTATAGAATCACATATATTCCTTTCCCTTCTGGCAACCCCATGGGAGTCAATATTAAGAAAAACTGTGGCTAAGCCTTTATGCCATTGTAAGCTTCACATTTTATGCCTTTCATGAGTACCAAATGAGCTTAATATCAATGAAAGCAGTTCACTATTAGGCTCTTCTTTTTTTTTCTTTTTTTCTTTTTTTTTTTTTTGCTGATGCACC
>VWZD01001010.1:844107-904386 GCA_013396695.1 Sakesphorus luctuosus | reverse complement strand
AAAAAGTATTTTTACTAGCCTATCCATGTGCACAGGGTATTCAGTCTCACTGATAGTCAGTCTCTATGTCAGTCTCACTGAAACGAAACTACCCTCCATGTAAATTGCTCATAAAAAGACTTAGAAGTTGTAGCTGGTAAACTTGATATATGAAATCATAACCCAACAAGATGCTGCAAAACTGTATCAGTGATGTGGATGCTAAGAGTGTAACTTTATCAGGATGGAGGAATCAAAAGCTGTCCTTGATTCAAGATGAAAGAGAAGCTGTTGAAATGAAAACTTCTAGCACTGCTGAACACACAACAAAGACTTGGTGCACTTCAAATATGGAAGTAGCATGGTAGAAATGAGAGTGCAACCACAGAAATGAGCATGTGCTCCAAGGTAAGGCTTCTGGGGTAGTGCCGTTCACCTTGACATGGGGAAGTTGGACTTTAATTCTTGCTGAGATCATCCCTGTTCAAACTATGTCAGAGCCATGCTAAACTGAGTCTCTGTCCGCTCCTTCAAACAAGGCCAGTGCTAAGTCTTCTTCCTTATATCCCTGATATTTATTGACATAAATAAAGAAGACGTATTGGATAACAGCAGAAACAACAAAGGCTATATTCATAAGCAGCCTTTGGAACCACTAAACAGCCCGCATGGCATCCTGATGTGTCTCTTCCCTGTGATTTTAGAGGATGCTGGATTACATCTAGTGGGAGAAGTTTTCACTATTTTTTTTTAATGCAATTGCACTGACACTTTAAGGTGTATTCATTTAATTGAACATTCATGTATTTATTCCACAAATGTCACCAGGCATTTCATAAGTAAAAGATAAAGGACAAATTATCTAAAATAGTTTAACAGTAGGATGTGTTCCTAGTGACTTAAATATCTGATGTCTTAGTGATAAAAACATATCCACACATAAAGGAATAAATAATAATTAGGTAAATATAAAAAACCCCAAAGAGGATATTGGGGAAGGACGTAAATTACATAAGGAAGAGAACTTTGAAAAGATCAGTCTACTCTCTAGGTAATAATTAGTCCATATGTCATGGAGGAAGAGGTAGTTTAAGTATTTTCATGGAGCTTTTATCTTTTGCTCTCCATTTCCATTTTTTATCTTTTTGCATGGAATACTTCACCAGCTTGAGAAATCTATTTTCAGAAATCTAGTAGAAGGTGGCCATCAGACCACTGCAACAGTCATCTGCACAAGTTGGCTCATCCCACTCTGATACACTTCTCAGAGGTACAAAAGAAGATTTGGGGCATCCTTGTAATTGTCTGTTGTTTCATATCTAAAAAGAAGAATGACTAACAAACTTTTAAACTTCTGAGAAAAATTATGTGAGTCCTTCATATATGTTCGTCTTCCTAATATTTTTCTAGTACTCGTATAACCTTGCCTCATTGGCATCTACATATGTAATTTTCCTTCATATCTGAAAACTATATTTTTTTATTTTCTGTTTAATTTTAGTTCTGTGCAGGATTCTGGATGTCCAATTTTTATTATTTTTTTTTTAACATGGAAATGAAAAGTGAAGATTTATGAATGATTTTGAGAAAGAGCATGTAAAAATCTATACTTCCTGTCAAATGATATGTAGGACTTTTAAATCTTATTTTAATAAGGAGGAGAATCTTGAACATGCACCAGGCATGACAGGGCACTGACACAGGAACTGTTGAAGGAGTAGCAGAGTGTATGGCTGTGAATGCTCAGGGAGGCAGGCAGCTTGGCAGCCCATGGCACAGGCAGCAGGGAGCCAGGGAAGGAGCCAACCTGTGGAGCTAGTTGAGCTGCCAGACCCTGAGTGGCAAACTGGAAAGCTGGTGAGAAAGGACACAAAATTACTCTATTCCCTGTCAAAGGTTTTGATGAAATTGACATGATCCAGTGAAACGTTTTGATTCTATTAAATCAGAATTTAATGATGAAGAACCATTTTACTGGCAACTTTTTGACTGACCAACAACCTCAACTTCATTGTAGTGATCTGTCCTGGAGAATATACACAGTTTAGGTCCGGAAGTGCTTGACTACATTCTTTAATACAATGCCAGCTCTGGTAACTCAACAGAAGTTAGTTTAAAAGTTACAAGTTGTTTCTAGAAGCCTCATTTTAGCTGAGAGTTACAAGCTGATGTTACAGCCCGCTGTCCAGCAACAGGTGTCCTGCTCCCCAACATACCTTGTATGGGATCTATAGCTCAGGTGGCCTCAGGATGACTCAGGTCAGTGAGCTGATGTAGAATCCAGTTTTTTAGTTTAGTAGTGTAATTTCAGCCAGGTAGGTCATTCCACCCCACAGTCCCCAGCTGCTGGATCAAGAGGGTGGGAAAGAGCAGGAGCCCATGGACTAGGAGGTTGGATCCTTGCAAGGCAACTAGCCATAACACAGTGTGCAGCATGGCTCCATTCCTGCATTAACATGCAGTTACTTCTGAAACTTCACTACCATTGTTCACAAAAATAAAATGGTTTTCCACAAAACAGACTTTTATATAATTTTAAGTGTTTAGGGTGTCTTTTCTCTGATATTTTGCAGTGCATTGGCACAGTTTTTTGCAGTTTCTCAAACCAATGGCTATGATTGCTGCTTGGATGAATATTTATTATTAATACTGCATTTACTATCCCACTAAATTCTTTGAGACAATGGACCTTTAAGTAGTATAAGGCTGACTGAAGTGCCTCCACCATTTAGGGGTTAGCAAATAAACAGCATTATATAATTTGAGTCAATTTTTGCCCAAGATTCCAGGAAGTGAACTCATCAGGATTACTCATAGTTAAAGGAGGGCCTCAGGGTTTAGTACTTTGACTTTATTATTTTTTCCTTTAGCTATTCAAAACCTTGGTTGGTTTGTAGAAAATGTTAATTATCCTTTCTGTGCTGGTGTCCCACTGCTGTTTTATAAGCAGAGCTTTGCTTGTACAACTTCAAAAGAAATCTTCAAACTCAATATTACCAAGTTTGAATATTATCTAATTAACCTCCCAGTCTGTCATGCCTTGTTGGTTATCATGAAATAATCACAGCCCCTCAGGTGTTGAAGCTCTAGATGCAGCTAAGTGCCTCTAATTCCCTAAGGGGGTGATTAGCTCATGATAACAATGCTCCCTTGAGTTGTTTTATTGCTTTTATAAAAAGACTTTATTGTGGGGGAAATGTTTATTTTTATGCAGGAGGAAGATGGAGCTGACAGTTGAAGCTGGTGAGTGACTGTAGCTGTTACTCCTGAGCTGTGGTGCAAACCTTGATACATTTGCTCGTTTCTGATACTCTTTGGACAATCACAATATGCTAGCTCGTAATTAATCTCCTGCTGAACTCACAGTGTGAAGACAGAAAATAAATACTTCTGGTTCTGCCAGAGGTGAGCAGTTAAAACAAAATAAGACAAAGCTAAACAAAAGGTTCCTTCTGCTGTGGGGATCATATCCCCCAAGAGTTTTGGAGTACTTCTATGTTTTGGAAGTCCCTGGATTGATTTCTGTGCATTGTTTTCCATTAAAAATTATTTCCAAAAATACAGAAAATGTAAAGTTCAAGTCAGTAAATTAATAACTGGCCATTTCTTACCAAATCATGTCTATTGACAAAATTTCTAAGCATTAAATCCCAAACATTTCAATCAATAGGTTAATTGTTGGTCTCTGAGTATGGATTTGACAGATAAACTTATCTAAACTTTCCTAACCCTGCTGCCTTCAGATCTTTGCCCCTTCCCTTTTCCCACAATAGGTATGCTCCAGAACATTGTTCTTACAGGACCTCGCTGTACAGAGCCTTGTAAGAAAAGTTGTAACTTCTTGCCAAGCTGTTCAGCCTCTTTCCACGTAAACAAATTTACGCTAATCCACAGATGTGTATTTGAGACTTGCCTAATGACAAGCAGGTGATTGATTTTTTAACAGAATTATAATGCTTGGTTGCAGAATTTGTTTCATTACAGATGAAAGTAGAAAAAGTGTGCTTAATTGACTAAAGCAAAAATGTGGCATTTTTTCTTGTATGGAATGACCACAAAGAAAACTATGCTAATTTGCACAACAAATATACTCTGAAGAGACACTTGCTATAGCTAATAATATAAAACTTCTTCAAGGACACTAATGTGAGCAGAATGTTTCAGTCTGGGCATCATTGTAATGGTTTTTAAGTTTAGAGCTAAATTTTCTGACATTTTTCCTATTTTTAATACAAATAGTTCTTTTGAGAATTTCTAAACCTGAGGTTATTGACATACACATTCATCACTGACATATGCTCTCAGCCTCATCTTGTATTCTGTTTCAGATCTTCCTTTGTTCTTTTGTTGTAGTGATAGATATCTAATAACTTCCTTCCCTCTCAGAAACTATCTTGTGTTACAAAACAGTCAGTTTACTGCATTTACTGATTTATGAAATGCTCAAAATTGAGAGTGGTCAGGTCTGGATTTCTTCTGAATCATTTGGCCTCTCCACACTCATTTGTTAACACATATCCATAAGGAAAAGTATCATAGAATCATAAAATCATTGAATATTTAGGGTTGGAAGGGCTCTTAAAAGTTATTTATTTCCAACTCCCCTACCATAGGCATGGATGCCACCCAGAACATACTCAGGAACCCTCAAAATTTTCTTTTCAGAGGCAAATAGAAGCCTCAGAGTTAGTGACCATGAAAACAGCAATTTTTGATATCTCCATTTCACATGTAGTTTTGTATATTTAGATTCAGTTTTGTATTTGTATATCCCAAATTGCAGATTGACTCTCCTCCTCCACTTCCAAGAAAACTTTTCTGCTAACTTCAGATGTAAATATAATCCTCAATATTTGTCTTTCAAAAGTCAACACTTTTGAAAACTTGGCTTCATCTTTTCCACCATCGTGTAATGTGCAAGAGAAAACAAACATCTAAGGGCCAGTATCTCCACAGTAAACTGCAGCTGAATTATGTAGATATGGAAAGGCAAGAAGACTTGCATGACAGCTAAAATCTTGGGATATTTGTCTAAAAAGTCCATAATCTCAGGACTGGAATAAGAAAATCAGCCGTGTGATTCAATATTCTTTTTTTAATTTATAAATTCACCTCAGATTTTGGATTAACATTTGGAAAAGAATGATGAGTTTAACAATGGCTAGGTATTTTAATCTTTTCCATGTCATCTTTTTACTGCTAAGTTCTTCCTCCAAGTATATAAGCATCACACTCAAGAAAAAAAAATGGATAAAAGATGGTTCATCTTGAAAAAATTCTTTTTTTGTCTGAATAAGACCAGGCAAGACAATCTGGCCAGTTGTATGACTGTAGTTTTGGTGGTATTCAGATGAGGATATAGTAAGTATTGGATCAAAGTGTTCAAATGTCTGAGAGAATTAGTGGAAAAGGTAACTGTGAAGAAACTCATACATAGTCCATAAGCACATTTTGTTTCCTAGGTAACAGCTCCTGGTGATAACAGTCTCACATCCAGAGCTGCACCCAGGAAGCCATTTGCTGTGTACAACTTTCACTGGTGGATAGTGCCTGGTTTTGATCACTATGTTTTGGCATATCATCTCTTAACCACTACATAAGCAAGCACACATAGCAACTCCTTTGCTGAACACTCTGCCACAATGAAATGGAAAAATTTGGAGATAAGTTGGTGATCAGGCTGTTCTGGAGGCAAAACTCTAGATGCTTCTCACTAATTTTAGATGATGCTTGATCACAGCACAAGCTGCCCCACCAGAAAAAACCCCATGAACTGGCCAGGGGATCTTTCTGGTACTGTTCGATTTAGTAGTCTATAAATACATCCTGTGTAATCAATACAAGAGCTTTATGTCAGCCATTTAACCCTTGAGTTCTCTTTTCCATTAAGAGAAGGAGGGAAATATTCATTTGAAGAGAAATGATTATTGTATCATAAAAACAATTCAGGAACCCACAGGTCTAATAAGTTGTGATGTACAATTTTATTCCACTTTACAATGAAATTCTCATAGCAATTTTCTTAAAAGTTAATTTTCTTTTCTAACTATGAAATAGAAGTTATTTTATTGAGTCCTATTGTCAATCAGAATAAAACATTTCATTTAATAATTTTTACTTTATCACTTAAGTTCCAAGAGTGCTTTGCAAAAGTTGTTTTTGTGTCTCTGTGTATGATTACCTACACAAATATGCCTCTCTATAAATGAGACAACATGATTAGCATTAAAAACAATTTGTGGGCATTTTTTTGATTTTTACTGTAATGAAAATAGTCCTTAATGAACCTTAATGAAACAGGACTTTACATATGGTGTGAAAAGTTGCCAAGAGGTGTAAAGCAATTATTATGACAAAATGCAGGAGTTTTGCAGAGCCATTTCTCTCATGAAGAGTGTGTGTGAAAAAGCAGAATGAATAAATCCTTAGGGAAAAAATTAATTTTAATAGGTTTCTGTGCATGCTTAAAGACTGTGTAACTCTAGGCTCCAAGTATAATGTGCAATGCAGTTATCGCCCAGAAACTTGAAATAACAATCCTAAACAACTGTCTTGCCAGTCCGTGAACAAAGCTTAGTTTCCACTGCTGAATGATGAGAACTTCGTGCTAGAGATGACTCAGGTGAAGGTCCCTGCCACACTCCCCTCTCAGAGGCATGTGCTTCCTCCCTGTACTACTCAGCTGCTCACAGTAAATGCTTTGCTTTGCTTTCATGATTGCTTCCATGTTTCCTCGGATGCTTTACACTATCTATGCAGTTTCTGTCACAGTTTACCTTGAGGAAATAAAGGTTCAAATAAATATGGATCCCTGCTAAAATGTATTACATGCAATACAGTAGAAAATAAAAATAAAATAACATTTCTAGAATCACCAAGGCTCTTTGTTCTTAGCAGGCTGTACCTTCTTTTCAGGCCTGTCACTGTGTGACATCAGTAAAATTTTATTAGAAGGGGAACAATTGTTGAGTATGAAGTTACTAGGAGTTTAACTGATGTAACTGTCATGTACAGGGCAAGTTAATGTATCCCCATTTGCTGATGCCTGAAGTGCCCATGTACACATAGCTACTGCGAAGAGGCTGCCATGTGTGAAGTTCAGCCCCATCAACTGACTAATTCAAATCTTGTGCACAGTTTGGGTCATTCAGAAAAATGTACTGGGAGGGTTCTAACCAGAGAATTTACTGATGTAATACAAATATTCTCTCTATAAATGTAAATTTATATTTGTCTGCACACCATTGGGCAGTGGCAAAGAGCTGTTTCTTCTGGAGAACTTCTGTCCAGCTGAGGTTTTTTCCTCTACATAGTGGAAGCAGTTCAAAGGCTTTTCTCTAACAACAGCAAAGCAGTCAACTCCTTCCTTTTCTACAAGTGTGTAGAAGGAAGAGGATATATTCAGTGTAATGTAAAGAGGACACACCAGAAATAAGTAGGAAAATTTCAGATTTGGTTATCAACATGGATTATGCAATAAGAGCAAAAAAAAAGACTTAGCAAATACAAAGAGGTCAAAAGCAAACAGCAAAGTAGTGGCCAAAAAAGAACCATTACAAAAACAAAGATAGAAAAGGAAAAGGTCTATTCCAGAATAAATCCACTGGGAAGAGTTCATTAAATTTTAGTAAAAACTGACTTATCCAGTCCCCATCAGGAACATAATTGAGCACTCCTAAGTCAAAGACTTCTTCAGATATCTGCTAAAACCCTACTTGCAAAACTTGAATCAGTCTCCTCCTAGATTGTCAAGAAGAAATATTCCCTGATGCCTACTATGTCCCATGTGTTTGTCTTCAGAATTTTTAAGTGGCACTGATAAAGTTAGATGTAAACTATCACAGTGAAGAAAGGCTATATTATTAAGTCTAATATCAGTAATCAGTATTAGAAGAATTATCTCTCAAGCACCCTTCATTTTTCTTGAAGTTTGACCAAGTACGTATTAAGGCAGAGGCAATGATATTGGAGAATATATTTTCAGTTATGTCCCTTCATCTTTCTATCAGTTTACATTGCCCTGGAAAACTTCTCTTTCTGGAGTAGAGAGTCTCTTGAAGCTGCCTGATCAAGTACATCCAGCTGATCACTAGTACAACCAGCCTCTAGTTGTAGTGCTTGAATGCCACTCTCATAATTGTGTGTTTTCTGGTCACTGTATTGATGCCAAGTGGCAAAACAATGACAATTTTTCTCTGTGTTAAATTTTCACTGTGTAGATTTACTTTTATACTTTCCACTAATTCCTTTTCTTTAGGTTTTTTCCTCACTCTTATCCACTCATCTTGTATGTGTGACTAATTTTAATTACTGTGGCATTCCCATCTGGGAAGTGTACAGGAGGCTTTTTATTGCTTTGGATTGGTGCCCAAAAGGGCTGCACTGTCATTGGCCACCTGTGTATTTTCAAATAAGACAAGAGAACATTAGCAATATTGTAAACCAAACCCAAATCAGGAATACGATAAACTGGAGAGGAAGGGTGTCCCATATTTCTCTCACACAACGTGCAGGCAAGATATGAAATTTTGTCTGTACTCTAAATGATGAGGGTAGGTCAGATGCAGTGCAACAAATTCAGTGGCCCATGAGCTGGCTCTGTGGAATCACACCTTCACATGTTTGTGGTGTTACATGGTCCAACTCCTGGTTATTCAGCTCTTACCTGCCCTGTGCCATGGGATGTAGTCCACTTAGAGCAAGGCACTTCTCTAGCTATCATCTCTGTCTCCAATGTGCAGCTGTATGACTGCTGTTCCAAAGGAGATTAACTAGTTCACAAAGAAGTCATAGCTTGTTGGCATGGGATTGACTTGGATGGGCATGTTTTCTAGACTGCCAGCTGGGAAAAGGGGAAATAAATTAGGAGTTCACCTCAAAGAAAAAGACTTTTGAGTAGCATCTGAAGCTAAAAATATATTTTTTATTTATCTTAGCGTATTTCTCAGGCATTCCGGTAGATACTTCCCATTAAGAGCAGGATGTGGCTCTGAAGCACAATGTCCTGAGAGAAAACTGGGAAAGAAATTTGAAATGCATCTAAATACAATAAGCACTAGAAATCATGGGAACTAAAGCATAAACATTGAGAAAACCAGAATGTGCAAGAGTAATTTCACTATACTAAAATGGACGGTACATCTATGCATGTAAATCTTAGAGGTTTGGAATAGCTGGGAAACTGGCAGGTATGGTAGCAGGTCATCAGTGTGTCATTAGTGTGCCATCAGCAGCAGTATGATAGCAGCTGGTCTATAATAAAAAGAAATAACTCATGGCCTTTGTGAGCCTCAGTTAAATGTGATATATTTCTAAATCAAAATAAACTCATCAATGAAATACTTCTCTGCCAATCAACCTACTGGCAGTAGCACGGGCTGATTACTTCTGTGACTATCAGCTTCTCATGCAACAGTGACAATTTTCCTACCAAAGATTCTGTTTTGTTTGTTTCCTAGCCAAGTTTCTCACCAATGTTATTGCATATATTAATTTCTTTAAGGCAAAGATTTTAATGATCAGATCAGAAAAAGAATTTTGGGTAGGATTAAGAACCACACGTCAAAATGAAGCTCTTAGATCCCCTTTCTCTTTCTTCTCTAATCTGCGCAATAACCTGGGCAGTATGAGAATCGTAAGCACTGGCAGTTTCTCCAGGAGAATTTCCTGTGTTTGCTGTTCTGCTTTAGACCACAGCCAGCTGCAGCTCGGTGCAGTGCACCCTGACATCTCTTTCATGCCTGGCCCACAAATGATTCTCCATTCAGCTCCTCTTCAAAGTATGATTATAGACACTGTTATATCAAATCTAATGAATGAGACTCTGAAAAAATTCCTGCTTGAAGTGGTCCTCCCAAAAGCTCAGTGGTTTCTGTAGTCATTTTCCACATGGGAAACATGCCCTCAGATTTGTCTAAGGCGATATGAACTTTCATTTCACAAGACACTTTCATAACTACTGGATTGTCAGATATCTTTAGGTGAAATAGTCATCAGAACAGTTTTCTCCACCTCCTATGTCAGCTTATAATGTCCTTGGGCTCTTAGCATCCTAATCACTAAGCCACACATACATGAAGTCACACACACTTTCTCTGGCTCCAAGAATATGTAACTGGTCTATGCAGACAGAATCAAAATGTTCCTTTGCCCTCTGTTATAACTTGAATAATATGTCCTTCCTTCGGACATGATGTGAATTTAAACTGAATGCCNAAAAAAAAAAAAAAAGGCTTGTGTCACTATTGTTTCCTATGGTGCTTTGGAAGTGTGACTTATCTCAATTTCTAAGTGCTTATATATCTCAAAAAGGGCTCAGAAAATTGCATTTTGAAGAGAAATGGTACTTTCCATCAATAGCATTTGGTACACGATGAATGCAAAGTCTCCATCCCCTCAGCATTTTCCCATGGGAATCTTAAAGATTTTGCAATTGGCCCATGATTTCTTTCAAAACAAGCCTGCATCCAAAAACAGTACTAGATCTCACAGACAGAAATTGTCCATGCAAGTTCATATACCGGTGCATTCTCTGCTTTCACAAGAATTCTAGCTGCATTAAAACTCACTCATGAGAGGACTGGATAGAGTGTGATAACAACGTTGGAACCGAGTACCCTTAATTCACCTAACAAAAGTTGTGCTTTGAAGTTTATATAAATTCCCTTTATAAATAGCAGACAACCTTCATTTTATCAAACAAAAATGAAAAATTTCAGCAGAAGAGTAATTAAGATGGACAAATCAGAAATCTTCATTTAGGATGCACCTTCAAATGATCGCCATGTGGCGAAGTTTACATTCAAAGGAAGCACTGAAATTTGTCAGAAAAACCCCCCACACTGTGATTTATTGCATTTCGTCTTCTCCTGTTATGAAACAAGATGTTCAAGAAATTGAGTCAAGCTGTCATGGAATGAACTTGATTTTAGGTGTGCCAGATTGTACAACCATGAAATTCCCTCCTTCCTTAGTAGACTGGTCCTCAAAATAGAGTTGGTCTTATTTATAGAGGAAATACTCAAGTTTGATCACTTCCATTGGAAATGTTAAAAATGAAATGATAAGTACTCATTTAGAATAATTAATAATTCATTAAAAAAATTAGTTTCAGGGGAAACTACACATGAATTTTTTGGTTGGTTGAGAAGGTATTAAAGTGAGTCTGTTGTTAAGAAGAAGCAGTGATCTCAGTGTAAATGAGGGTTGTCTTCAACACTTGCAGTACTGAGGCTGTTAGAGGATTCAAGCATTATTACAGAGAAACGTTGAGTACATAAAAACCTAGTTTTTAAGGAGGGCAAGAAAAAATTTGGGCACTGGTATTTCAAAGGTATGTGGATGCGGCATTTAAGGACATGGTTTAGTGGTGAACTTGGCAGTTCTGGATTAATGGTGGGACTCAATAATTTCTTCATTAATGGCAGTGGAAATTAAGGCTTCAGGTGATGGGGCTTCAGGCAACCCAACCAACAAATACTTTGAGAAAACAGTGAAAACCTGAAACGCTTTTATTTCTTTAATATCAGTTGATTAAGTACAAATATTCTTGATTGTTATCAAAGAAGTGTTCTGACACTTGACTATCATGGGGCAATTATTATTGAAACACAGAATAATTTGTAAGTCTAGGGGTTTTTTTCTGTTTCAAGTTGAATACCCAGACACTGAAGTTTTTGGGAGCTTATTTGCTTTATTTCTCATCCTGCTAATTTTAGAGTTAAAATACTATATTTCATGCTTATTGGTTAAGCATTTTTGAGAGGAACCTGATCCTTGAGATTTAAACTGATTTTTTTTGTTGTTGTTGTTCACATTCTTATTTTTTCTTGCTTTTTACATTGCCCTCTAAGGCTTTCAGCTCAGGAAGCTGAGGTTGCCCATGTAGGATGATCCCACCTAAAATTTCTCAGTCAAGTGGCTAAGGGCATATGTTGGATTTGTTCTGGGTGTGCTGTTCCCCCTGAAAACCCAAAAGTGTTTTACACATCAACCTTGAGTACTCTTTTGCACCAGAGACTTAAATGGTTCCAGTTCGATGTTAGTGGATTATCAGAGTGTATAAGTGCATACTGGAAAGTCTTCTAGAATGTAAGCTAAACAGAAAGTGTCAAAGTAATGCTAAAACCACAACAGGATGTTCAAAACTCTCAGAAAAAGATGACACTATTCTACAATAGTTATACATTAAATCGGAAGTTCTTGCTTATTTTAGTCAAGTTAAATTCTGAGAGTCACATTAAATTCTGTGTATTTTGTGTTTTCATATCTTCTTATGTTTGTGGGTCTCATTTCTTCCATTGGAAATACCTATTTACACAGTCTGGATCTCTCAGTTGCAGAAGTGTCACTCCTATTGTGTATCAGTGTAACTGAAAGAACATTAGAATTTGTTGTATAAATATGAGAACATGCCATCTGTTTGGCAATGGGAAGCTGAAAACTGAGGGAAAACATTAGAGATGTTAGAACACCTACCAGCTGGAAATGGAGGGAAAACATAAGAAGAAATAAAATATCTGCCAATTAGAAGAAAGATACAGCTGGTTACAAAATGCCTGCTTAAGGGTGCAAATTCAGGCAGCAAGCAACATGAAGACACACTGGGAAATCATTCCTAAAGACAGCCTTGAACTAGAAAATTAGTAGATCTGAAGAAATTGCTGGGGAAGATGATCTTGAGCACATCTTTTTTGTCGTGATGTAGCTACCACTGTTCTGACACATTATATGCCTGTGATGTTTATATCCCTGAACAAAAGCCAGTAGAAAATTATATTAAGGGAAGGAACAAAATAACTTCAGTAGGAAAAATTACAGGGGCATTGTCAACTCCATAGTGCTCTCTGTGTGGTTTGCTAATTAATAACTTCAGAAACAGAGATAAACACTCTATTGCTCCCATTTATTTTATGATCTTGATTAATTGAAGTATAAGTTTCCTTTAAAAAGTCGAGACTGCCTTTATTTATATCACTAAGAGTGTCACTTTGTTCTTCAGTAGCATTACACAGTGCATAAAGCCAGTTTTGCTGATTGAAGAGGTTTAAAAAATAAGGCAGGCTGTGTGGACATTTAGTAGCTGACTACAGGAAAATTGGTTAATGACTAGTATCATCTAAATGAGGCAGCAAGCTGAAAGACTCATAATCTCTCCCCATGCACAAATTTTAATTAAATAATTATAATGTCCTTGTTGTAATTATTTATCAGTAACTATGCTCCTGAGTATTGTCTCTTTTGCTTTCATCTGTTCTCTCAACTCAGCTGTACAATGAAAAAATCAGTTTCAGAGATCTGGTATGATTAATTCTTATTACCGAGGGCCCTATTCTGCTGCCATTATTCAACCTGATTAGTACTTTACTGCTCAATTAGTCACATTGAATTCAGCAGTTCTACATGTGCATTAAGGTGCCACTCAAAGGGGTGTCAGAATTGGATCCCAACTACCAACAGATTTGGGACTGATGGTCTGAAAGGATGGTTCAGATAGAAATTCACATTTTCCTCTTCTTAGTGAGAAGCCAGTCAAGAAAAGAGCTAGACCCATGAAGACTTCATCAGCTGCCTCTGAGGCTCATTTGAGTGTTTGGTGCCTGTTCTTGCACCTCAAGACATGGAAAGAGAGCTCAGGCACCACAGTCTTAGCTCTCTGCTGAAGTATCGTTCCCATACACTTTCCTTTAAGCAGCTGAGCCAGACTGTTATGTTTAAAATTATGGGTCTTTGCTTTAAGCAAGAGTCAGGTTGATGGAGCACTCATTGGAGGCTGTGGAAGACCCAAATCCAATACTCTCCCCAGCTTCACATGAAGCATAAAGTGTTTTCCCACATTACAGAAGATTATTCTAAATTATAGAATAGTTCTCAAACTGGGCTACCGTGCTTTCAGGAGTGGAAAGTGTCTGCAGTGACACAGTTATGAGCTAAGGTCAAGACCCTTTGTAAGTCTCTGTGGCTTCAGTCTAACTCCTAGTTCCTTAGCATCTCAGTATCTATCAATAAGATGCTATTCTTAAATAAAACTTAAATTATTTCATTAAGCTGTTTTCTTTCAACATATAAGGGGTCTTCACACATAAGAGAGCATGAACACTCAAATCCCAAACACAGAGATGTCTCCCATTGGTACACAATCAAGAGCAAATTACCTGAATAAGATTAAAATGAAAAGTGTTGATCTTGAATATCTCAAAAATTTCTTCTTAAAACTGATAACAACCTTGACACATAATTCGAACATTAATATTATGTGTGTTGTATGAAAAAAATCCCACATCAAGAGCTGCAGGGCAACTATTTTTAAATAAATATAGTCCTTGTAGAATATATAGGGATGACATTTTCTTGAATGAGTAGTGTAGGCATTATTCTATTATGTGTGTGTGTTATGTGTCTGTGTTTAAAGACATGACAAGCAGTTCTGGAAATACGAGCAAAGGTGAATGTCTATAATTCCTAAAAGAAAAAATATTGGAATACCTGAAACTATATAATTATATTGCTCAGTTAAGTCTATTGTGAAACCTTATTCAATGATGTGCAATTATAAGAAAGCAGGAATGGCTTGTGAAAGTGTATTTCTAAGAAATGTATACTAAGATACAATTTCATACAGAAAATTAAAAATAAAAAACAACTTTATTCAGGGCATCCTGTGATGGTTAAGTGTAGAATAAAGATGTTTTTCCTCTTATGCAACCTCTGTTAACAATGCAGAATTTCTCTCTAAAAACCAACCAGACTGGAAGATGTCACTAGGTCTTTACAGGAACCATCCAGACTAGCTCTTTTGGTAAAGAATTTAGAAGTTACCAGGGAATATACAATGATCAAAGGCAGTAAAGATTTATCTCTTTGAACTTAATACACAAATTCAAGAGAAAAGAATTGATTCTAAAGCTGTACAAAAATTTAATCCATAGAGGGAAAACAGGAAGGTTAACCAAATGGAGACATGGCTTGTACACTTAGACAAAGCCAACTTTCACAAAATATCTTGCAGGTATTTTCTGGATCCAGGTGAGATCTAGCACATTTCCCAGTGCTGATGCATTATGCTTGGTGGTGTGGACGGAAAGGATTCCTTTCCTCCAAGTGATGATTGTGTTTTCAGACTTCAAAATTCTAGCTAGTAGTGACCTGAACAATGAATGTCACGGTGGGAAGTGTCCCTTAGTGTCTTCTGGGTTGCAGACTTAGGCAAAAGGAAAACCAGATATCAATCTTCTTATAAGTAGTTATACTTCTCATGAGGAAAAACAGAATCTTTTTGATAAGTGAGTTTTAATTTTCAATGACAAGTTTTTTAAAAAAGCTAATAGTCAAAACACATTAGACCCAACAGTAAGATATTCTTTAACTGTATCAGGAAGAATACACTAAATAAGTGCCTAGGTCAACTGGACCACTAAAGTTGTAATTAAAATGGATGAAGAGATTGTGGAGAAATTACATGAATTCATTGTAATCAGTCTTCACTAATGAGGATGTGGCAGACTTTTCTAACTCAAGGTTAATTTTTACAGATGAGGCATTGTCAGAGAGAGTGGCCTCTGAATATGAGGCATTTTAGCAACAAGATAAAGTTAATGGTAGAAAATCCCTGGGGCGGGATAATATTCATTTGAGAGTTTTAAAAGGGAAAACCAAAAAGTAGTTGAACTGCAAACTGAAAGATGTAATATACCTCTAATAGCAAGAGCCATTCCTGAGGATTGATTTTTATCTAAAGAAAGAAAGAACAAAGGATGACCTTGGGAATTACAGAAAAGGGAACAGTGCTTTATAACCACTGACGTTGTCCAAAACCATTTTCATAATCAGCCACTAAAGAACCTTTTCAAAGCTATGTATTATTGCTATAAATATATGGTACATTTTTTAATTGATCTTTACAGCTTGTCTGGGTGTAATTGTTATTTTTCCAACCTCATAGATATTCGGGAAGGAAACAACAGAAGTTTGACGAGGAATACAAGTGGATATAATTGACCTTGCCTTCCAAAATCTTGTGATAATGTCCCTTGCTAAAGCCTGTTGGCAAATACTGATGACAGCATATTGAGAACAAAAAATTCTGTCATGTCAAGAATGGGTTAGTGGATGGGCTAAGGTTTGTGAGTAGTCATCAGCCAGCCTGTCTGAGTGACTCAAGTTTTAACATGCTTTAAAATCACAAATGGTCTGCAAGAATGATGGTCTGCTTTTCCAGGTAAATTCTTGTTTTGCCAGGAGAATTGTGTCACTTAAAACCCCCTGGAACACCAGCAACACCTGCAGCAATCTTTGGGAGAGGCCAGCACTTCCCAGAAGCACCCTCGAGCTGTGGAGTATAGGCATCACTGGAGAACACAAAATGAGTACTCCTCGCTCAGCACAACCAGCGGTATGTACTGCATAAGAGGGCAACACAGCTCCCACAGAGCTGTGGGCTCAACTTTTAAGAGTAAACCATAACCTGCAGGAACAAAACCACTGAAGGAGGGCATAGGCCAGCTGTCTTAAAAAATTTCAGTGAAGATAGGTTTGTCCCAAAAAAGAAGGCAAAAGTACTAGCAAACATATTTAAGATAAACATCGGAGATGTTCTTGTGCTTTACCTTATTATTGCAGCTAGCTAAAGACTCTTTGGACTTTCTTTTGTGAAAGAAATAACTCTTTTGGGGAGGATATTTACTTTGTTAGTGATATTATATTGTTGGATAATATTGTAGAAAGAAAGAATGTGAAAATCATGATGAATAATGGAGACAGGCTTATTCCGTGGCACATTAAATCATTGGGGATAATATGCAAAGCTATGCACAGTGAATCACTAGATGGAAAATATTTAAAAAATAATTTTGCATCCCAAGCTCTGTCATAATCTATGGTCACCTGTGAAATGAGTAGATTGATGCTGAAAATTGATTTGCAGCTAAATCCAGCATTTTGCATGTTTTTTTTCATTGTCAGAGGGATAAATTTCAGCAGGTGGTAACTTGCCTACTCTAATCACAGTTAAGGTCTGAATCATGTTTAGCAAAACAGTAGCTATAGTTTCCCCAGATTATCAACAACAGTAGGGGTAGAACAGCGCAACTTTTGAAATTATAACAACTTCAGTGGTAGCTTAAAGCAAAATTTTATAGCTTTTGCTAACCTTTAGAAAGAAGAATTAGGGATTGTTACATTTATGAACTATTCTTCCTTTTGTTAAACTGTCAAAGTGTAAATAAATGTTCTTCAAAGTTTTGTTGCAGTTGTATAACTAAGGCAATGTTCCTGCTTTCCAAGAGGTGAAGCAATAGTAGATTAAAGCAGTTCTTAATGTAACCACACCATGCTAAGGGTTTTTCATTTTAACTGTGTTTATTAAAGGTATGATTTCTTCATATTGTAACCAAATCGGCCAGTGAAACTTTCTAGGACACTGCAGACCAGGCCAGAGTGACTTTTTCATTTACATGTTAATGGAGTCTGCTCCAGTGAAGTTAATTGAAGAATATGCATAAAGATTTGTTTGCTCTGTGGACAGATGCAATGGAAAAATCTTTTTAAAGCAATACACCAGGGTATGAATATTGATGTGAATAGGAAAGTAAATTATTATAGGAAAGTAATTTTTATCACATACGCAATATACACTGAATTCCATGGAGGGAAAAACACATATGCGGTTTCAGACATGCTTTAATTTCAAATAAGAGACAGCAGTGATTAAAAAACTAATATACTCCTTGTTTCCCCTATTGTGCTTCCTGCAGTGTTTCTGTATTTCTAGTTCCAAATAGCTGATTCTCAACTGTCATGATGGACAACCTCAGGGGTGTGTGCAGTATATCCTTGAAGCCTCCATGAATATCACAGCTTGACCTATGTCTTTCCTTTCCCTTTGCATTTTCTCTATGCCTTCTTTTTTTTTTCTTTTTTTTTTTTTTAAGCTGTGTGAAAACAGGACAGTTTCTTTAAGGAACCATAAGCTAGACATGTTAGTGACAGACCTTCTGGACAAGTGAGGGCATTTTCCTTCCAGCTTTCTGGATGCAGCCCACCAAAAGGCAGATATGCCTTGAGCGGCATACACATACAAAGGAATATGAGGAACTGTAGACTGGCGCTGAATGAATTTGCAGCAGGTGGGAAAAGTTTGGACATTCACCCATTTCTGGGCATGGAGCTAGCAGAGAGATGACCAAATTATTTAATTGAAGAAAGGCAGTCCAGACCAAAAAAACCACCAACCAACCAACCAAAAAACAAACTGAAACAACCCTCTCAAAAAATCAAACAAAAAAACCCCCAAAACTTGTAAAAAATTGTTTAGGCTTTTACATTTTGAGACAGTTCCTGTCAGAGCGTCTACCTGTGCCTCTGGACAGATCAGGACTCAATTCACTTGACAAAACATAAGACTGAGTACCATCTTAGAGATCCTTTGAGTGTCAGGATCATAGTAAGAGGGCACAGATGCCTTTCATATAGTCTGTGTTATATCTGGCACCACCACATCGGTATCTGAGACACTCTGGATGGCACTAGACACTTATGTTGAAGAAATAAACTGAGCTTCCAGAAGGGGATTCAGTTTAAGACACCGGTATGTAGACATCTACATGTAGCTGTTGGCACATGCCCTGAGTACCTAAATCCCAATAACAGATCATGGGATTAAAATAATTTGACAAAACATCATATGATCTGAGATATTCTTGGGCTTATCTGAGACATCAGGAGTGGAAGATGGAGGCCAGGTGGGACGCCCTACGCATTGAAAATTCCAACACCCAACTTTGTCTAGTCAGCTAAATAGTGATTGCTCTTTCGTATTCAGTGAATAGAGAAATAATGCAGGTTTTCTAAAACATTTCAGTATTTTCATAGAAACTGGCAAATGACACTTCATATAATTCTGATGTTTTATGTTCTCTCACTTCTCATGAATGCAGTGTTGCTATCCATAGTACTGCCAAAGATATGTTCAGAAAGAAACCAAGACATATTTGACATGGTTACAGAAATTGATGCAACAATGTAATACCATAGGTGGTTGGAGCAAATTTCAGGCCCACTGATCCCATGAACCCCCAGAAAACCAGAAAGCAATCAAAACATGATTATGTTCCTTGTTCTTTAACTATACCATCTGCAAGGGCAACAGGAAAGAGTGCAACCTAGAAGTGTCAAGGCAAACTACATCTCATGAGAATCACCTTGGGCAGAAGAGAGACAGACTGAAAAGTTTTGTGTCACTATTGAGCCACTACAGTAGCAGGCTGTGACCTCTTTGTTCCTCGTCCCAGCCATATGCTTCTGCTATTTTCTGGCACTGTCTTTGGGACTTGTCTGATCCCATGGAAACTAGATTTAGGGATTTAAATCAGCAGAAAACTAACATTTACAAAGAGATAATCAGACATTTGTCTGCCAGTTTAGTGAGTTGAACCAGTTCACTCCAGAGGTGGTGGGCAAGTGCCAATGCCAGCACAAATGGAGAAGACTAATGATGGAAAATAGAGAAGAATAATAAAAACAATACACTTTCCATGGCAGCTTGCTTTTAGGTTGACTAAAGTGTCATATATAACCCTAGCTTCAGGTGGATGAACCTGTTGGATTTTTAAAGAATTCTGCACCCTTGCAATGTCCACAATATGCCTAAAATACATTTAGAGTTATCTTTTCCAGTGGAAACATACTTTGAGTAATAACAAACAAAAACTGCATTGGTTTTCCCCTTACAGATTTCTAATCTATGATGCTTTATGAAAGCTGATGAAATTGGGAGTCATAGGAGTGCCAGAGCACGTAAGTGATAGATGAGATGGGGAGTCTCACAGTGTGCCAAGGCCAAAACCCAGGCTCTGCAGTGCGCCCTTTGTAACGGAGCTCCCTCATTTTGCAAGAGCTGCCTTAGAGGTATGTGGCATGTGACTGTCACAAGCTTGCTTTTATTTTGAACAGCTGAAAAGAAATAAGTAAGTAGATAGTACTTCATATGCGTAATGAATCTGTGTGCATGTACGGAGGGTGTCCAATTTATCACGCTGCATCTTCACACTAATGTGCACTTTAGCTTCATATTTGTTACAATTTGCACCACTGGCAAGTTTTTACCTTATAAATTGCTGTGGATTCACTTTTGCATGTTTATTTCATTAGCACACAGACCTAATAAGACTGAGTCAACAGGCTTGGAGCTGCTAATCTAGCCCTGTCAGATATGATGTTCTACAAACAGGGTATCTAGTTTCTTTGGACAGGAGCTGGATTTGTTGGATACTAACAGTTTCATTACTTTATGCAATCTCCTAACAGCTGAAAGAAATTGGAAACAGTAAGTAACCTTTCAATTAGGGCATACAAAGATTAAAGTGGCAGAAAGGAATGAACAGGATTGAAGCTCATATTATACCAAAGATTTTAAATAGTAGTACTCTGATGTAATTTAGGTCTGTAATGAACGTATACTGACCCTTGCTTTGGTGTCCCCACAACTACTATGGCTGCACTGGAATCCTTTGGGCATCCTCACTAACTCCGCTAATTTAGGCACATTGACTACCTGTCTGGCAAGAGAGACTTCCAGAAACTCAACTCCTAAACTTAGATCCTTTGCAACACACCTCAGTGAGATGCCTCAGACAGTTTTAAATGGATGGTGTAAACCCACTCTTTTCTACATAAGTCAGTCAGTGGACCATTCGAAAACACACATACTAACACACAAAACTGCAATGGAGACTTGGAGTCATTGCAAACAAGCAATGTTTCCAGCATTTGCATCTAAACAACAGGCACTCTGATGACAGAGTTAGAAGAAATACTCAAATTTCACTGGACTACATAAAATTGGTAGAAAGAAATTAGCTGTGAAGGGTTTCTAGACCATGGTTTGGCCTCTTGGGGGTAACAAAGTAGCCTCTGAAAGCTACATAACAGCATTTCAGCAATTGCATACCATGCTTTGCTAGGTTACTTAAGACATTACAAGTAATGTATTGTTTAGTTATACCCATGTACACCATTAAAGCTATTCCAGTGTGGCATAGAGTGAGCCACATGCATCCGTGCCAGCTGGAGAATATTAGGGAAAAATGTTCCTTCAATTTCTGCTTAATGTTCTGATGAAAATAAAGAAGCCACTCACTTGTACTGTGGCTATATTTACTTATGCTACTTTATAACTACCCTTCTCTGACTTAAACTGGCTGCTGCAATACCTCTTGCCATTTCCTATTCTTGAATTTCTCATAGACTTGCCAGCAAGGAGCAATTTATTTCCATCACATTTCTTTTGCAGGGGAAAAAAAAGAAAATAAAAGAAAAAAAGAAGTTATAATTAACTGGAGGAAGATGTCACTGCAGGTTTTTTTGTTGTTTTTTTTTTAATAAAACTATCTTAAAAGGAAAATTATATAAACATATAAGCTGCATTTGGCAATGTTCTACATGAAAGTTTTATGGAGACAAAACCCTATAGTGTTCTTTTATAGATAATTATTCCAATATGCAAATTAAAATTGTGCATAATTCATTTTTGTCAAATAATTTTCATTTGCTTTGGTGCTCTTATAATAAAAATCTGCCAACAGGGTTTCCTCTTAACTCATCTAAGGAAGCTTGTGAAGAACACTCCATATTTAACTCTCTTTTAGATCACTGTGGCTTGAGAATACTTTTAATCTCTTTTCCATTTATAACTGTACTGCTTGACCTTTTTGCAGCAAGGTGTCTTGTATATAAAATGTCAAAGAGAGGATTATAGACATGGGACAAAGATATAGTTTAATTAAAAAAAGTCCTGTGAGACTGAAAAAGGTTACTGGCCCAGAGCACAAATATTTAATGCCAGATTACTATTTATGATGTTAAAATAACAAAAAAGGGTTTATGGGTAACTTGTAATTGACCAACCTTTACAGGTGCATATGATAATATTAAGCTTCAAGTAATAACTTTCATATTAGCTTGGAAATTAGTTTTAAAAATTTAAGAACTATTTCCTTAATGTTTTCCGTGTGCTATAGAACGATCTTTACAAAATGAAATAGGTTAATGGCTTAAAGTCTAATTCAAAATGGTGCTGTAGGAGAGCATAAAATGAAGTGTGAGTTTTTGAAATTTATTCGTGTGTTCGTTAGTTTCTGTCTCTGACATTTAGGCTTGGATAGGAGCATGGTTTTAATACTGAATGAATGGCTGAGAAAGACCAATCTAGATTTGTTGCTGATTTCCCCCAGAGAAACAATGAATACATTCCAAAGATGAATGGTCCTACCAGGCTTTTCCACTTCTGTTCACTTTGTGAGATGAGATGTAACAATTGTTTATGCACTTTAGAAACAAAGGGAAGGCCATGCACAAGTATTTCTAGAAAGTACTCAGTTTAACAGTTAAACTTGCTATATAAAAGTTGGTAAACAAAGATAGATAAAATATAATACAGAATTTTACTGAGTCTAAATATTTTTAAGCTAAAGTGAAGAAAAAGGTAAGATGAAAAAACTCTTCTCCTGCATAGTAGTGGGAATCATAATCTGCTATAAATATCCATGATTGAGTTTGAACATGGGTAGAGATATTAAGAATATTATTAGCAAAAAATGCTACCAGAATTCCCATGAGAAGCCCCATGTGACTATGGGGCATTCTGGAATTCCCAGACTGAATGGAGAAAAAAGGCCTGTTGATGCTCTACTGTGTCAGCCAGCACATTTCAATAATGACAATAGTGCAGCAAGGGAGGGTAAAGAGAAGTCTGGTAATGAGGATGAGGATAAGGTTTTGGAGATAGCCCAAAACATGATGACAGTATTTATGCAAATAATTAACTCCCTGCAGGTGAAGAAATCCAATAATTTTTATCTTATAGTTCTGTAGAGCTGATAAATGAAACACCAGATATTCTACATGAACTTACATGGGTACTGCCTGCTTGGAAAGCAGAACATACAGTACAGATGGGATGTCCCACTCCAGGAAGTGTTCATGGCCAGGATGGATGGGGCCCTAAGCATCTGATATAGTGGATGACATCCCTTCCCACTGTAGGGGACTAGATGAAAATTATGGTCCCTTACCGTGCAAACCATTCTATGATTCCAGAAAAAAACCAAACCAAAATAAAATCAAATTGAATACCTGAAGAAATTGCAGCCTGGTCTTAAGGATAAGAATAAATGGACAGATGTTACTAACTAAAGACTTGTAAGTAAACAGAAAATGTAATATGATGCAATATAGACTTTACAGGGTCATCACTGTAGCAACATCTGGTATCTTGCTTCTGTCAGAAAATAGCTTTTATAAACAAAGGGAATGTGATAGATCTCATCCAGAAGTAGGTCATAAATTAGGCACTGTGTCATGTAGAAGTTGTTATACAAGGTATAGAAGGAAAGTATTAGCAGCAAAACAGTAAAGAAGACAGGGAAATGGCTGGGCTGTTCTTGGGTTGTTGTAAACACAGTCATGAAAAGTGAGTTTGTGAAATGCTGCATTTGAGTTTCTCCAGGTCACCCTGATAAGTTGTGAGTCATCTTCAATACAGAAAACCAGACTAACATACATATAAAAAATGAAACTACCAAATGTTTTCAAAGTAAGAAATATGAGCAAGATATGAGGTCTTTTGCTTGAAGGTCAGTGACAGAAGGTCCTTCTTTATCCCACCTGGGAGAGGCTGCAGGCTGGACTTCTACTCCTCAGTCTCATGCTGTTAGGTATGCTGGAGTAGAGAATTCCTATACCTGACTGTGTTGTAAGTGTCCATATAAAATAGCTGTTAATTAGCACATAGACATCAGCTGAGTTCCCAGACACTGTATTACCAAGTTACTGCCATCTCCTATGGGTCAATAAATATTGATTAAAAACAGCATTTACTGCTGGGCAGTTTACATGGCTCCTACCCTGCTTATTGGCATTGGGTTGTTTCATTTTTCCTAGCTTACCTCTCCCACATGCCACACTAACTTGGAGCCTAATTGATCTCTACAGTGCAGGATGAATACAGGCTGAGCATTGCGACACTTGGTGCTGTAGCCCCTTTGTCCTCTTGAGAATCTAACTCTCAACACCTGTACATTATAAAAGATATTAACAAATCAGAAATTTAGTTTATTATTACACATATCCAGATTTTCAATCAGCACAGGCTCTTAGTGTTCTGTTCAAGATTTGTCAAGTTAGGTATGGACCTAACAAATGTCATGCTGTTTTACATTCAGAAATATTTGATATGCATGCAGTTTTAAATAAATATTTTGCGTAAGTGGAACTCCCTGGTATGATCATTTACTTTTCTTGATCTTAGGACCTTATTAAAACATACAAAATGCTTCATTTTTAACAAGCATACTACAGTCATATAGCTTGACCCTTCTCTCACCCTACTGTACTCTTTCTCTTGCTTCTGAAAGAAAATGAAGTTTTCAAATATGTTATGAAAAGGAAATACATTTAGCATCACCAGCTACAGAGATCCTGTGAGTTGTGTCAAATGCCACCAGATTTACACTGCAGATTTCTCACCTGTGGCAGTGGCATGATGTTATCGTTTCCCATCCTGTGAGACATATGGGCTGATCCTGTAAACCTGGCAGGGGCAGACCTCATGTTGACTTCACTGTTTGCAGGCTCCAGCCTTTACTTTGTCTACTGATCTGAAAAGGAATTACAGAATGATGGTGATTTGACATCATTATCCTTAGGCACAGTGTTGATGTTTTGCCAATTTCTACTGAATTCCAATAGAACATATAACAAGGGTCTCTCACAGTATGTTTAACAGCAAAAAATTATTCCCAAATATATGCATTTTTTTTCTAGAGTGGTGTTTTTCAGACACAAGACCATGACTTCTGTCTAGATTTGCAGAGATTGACAATGATCTTCTTCTGTACTCTCCTTTCTGATGGTCTTTTTCAGTTCTCACTGTGCCAGGTATGACTTTAAAAACACAGCTTTAGAAATCACCTATAAGTAGAATTTGGTGCAGTGATGCCAGAATGGTCTTATGAGAAGCAAATTGCTCATTTTTACAAGTGCCTTGAGCACCTTCCTCACGTAGCAGTGCACTTAGTCAGGGTATATATACACCAAGGGTATGGTTTCACATTACTGCTAAACTTAACTAAGAGCTTGCTTCCAGTAACATCAAGGAGGTGTCAGTCCCTTCTCTGCCTACTCTGTTCCTTCCTTTCCTGTGTCTGCTCCCAGCTGCTTGATCTTTTCCTCCTTTGTGTCACTCTGACACTCATTTGATCACACAATAAGCTGTGTCAATCTGCTAACCTTGAAAAAAATATTAATATCTTTTGTGGGGGTTTTGCTAGATTATTTTTTTCAATTTTAGTTAATTATAGAAGCCTGTTCAGCCATCCACTCAGCATTGGCTTGGGCTAGTGGCAGCCCACAGCTGGGCTTCAGTCCAGGGTGTGTGTTCAGGGAGAGCAAGGGTGCAGTGAAGGGAAGTAGGACTCACACTGAGGCAATGTGGGGCCAGTACCTCACTTCTGCCACCATCATCACTCAGTATGTAGCTGAAGGCAAAACTTTTACCATGTTTCACATTACACTGAGCTCAGCTTTTGTTCTCCTCTCCCCTCAAATTCCCCTTGAACTTGTTCAAACCAGCTTCTGGTTTGAAGAGAGGGTTGATTGGATTACAACTGAATATGCAGCAGGTACCTTTTAGAAGACGTACAAGGGAAGGTCATATACCCTCTGACCTTTGCACTTTTCTAAGGTAGTGGTAACTATATCCCAGATCTTGGAAGCTATAGACACTCAGATGTCTATAACTCCATAGTGGGCAAACACTTGGTGCAGTGCAAATTTTTGATCTGCAAATTTAAAAACTGAAAACCTTTTCAGGCAAGTTCACATTTCCTGAGCAAAACTCATTTAAATTCTCAGGGCTGATCTTAAACTGCAAGCAGACTCACTTGATTTGTTATGTGTCCAGTAGCTATTGACAAAGATATTACTCACTGTTCTTTTTTTTTTCCTAGAGAAATCTTCCTTATTTTCCTGTGTCTTTCACAAGTACTATTTTCCATAATCCATCAGATTTCATATTATCAGATTGTTTGAAGATGTATGTTCAGATTTCTTTGCTTGCTTAGTGATATGTAAACACTGAAGACCTCAGTTAGATTTATATGACAAAAGAAGTGACAGGATCTCTTTAACAAAGCTAAGCAAGAAGTCTAAAGTGTTAGACTTCTGAAGGTTGTAGGGTGAAATTAATGGTTAGGACCTGTCCTCCGCCAGTGGCACAGCAGATACACAGTGTGATTTATCCCTATAAGCCAGTGTGTAAATCTGCAGGGTTCCTGTGTGGCCTAAGGTAATTGCCCTGCTCAGAAGCTGAAATGGATGTCTTATCAAGAATTTTGCCCCAGATTTAAGAGCTGCCCTGACTTTTCTGCAGGATAACATTATCTCATAGAAGATGTGAACCATTAGGTCCTTCTCCTTATTCCTGAGAATTCACTCTAAATTCTACATGATTTTATATATATATACATAATATAAAAAAGCAATTACAGATAGGATGTTATTAATAAATAAAGAGAGGACTGTGAAGTTATTTACAAGTTCAGTTGTCCCCTTGGAATTTGTATTTAGATAAATGATTAGGGAATAGATACAGTTATGGTCTGCTTACTTAGCATGAGATTATCATTGGCCACATCTCACAGTTATCAGATCTCCAGTTCTGGCAGTGGCGTATCTTCTCTTATGTGGGAGTTTTATCTTGAGGCACTTTGTTGCTGACCCAGTGAGAAAAACTGCCTTGCCTGCACATCACTGGGGTCTGTGCTCTTGGGTGCTGTAAATTTGCTAACAACAGTATTGCAGATAAGGAGTTGAATGTCCACTGTGTGGTATTATGGCATATTGCTGTCACCATATGTAATGTCATTGCTATACTACTGCTCCTTCAGATCCATCCATCCGACTGTTTGCCTGGCATCATCTGCTACTGTGGTGGAAGTTTTCTAACACCATGCACAACTGCTTACTAAACAAACTGAAAACAGACCTTAAAATGTACTATTTTCAAGATAAGTTTTGAAACCCATATGATCAGCTGCTCTTCAGGGCACTGAACCCTCTTTTATGAGGTAGCAATACGTTTTATCATATAAGGACATACATAAGGAAATATACATGAAAATACATGAACAATTTACAGCATCACAAACCCTATTTATGATAAGATTATTTATCCTCTGAAATAAATAAGCTTGAAAATCATCATTAGGTGTCATAGATCCTGGGCTGTGGAATTTTAGGAACCATGGAAAATGCAAGAAAGACCAAAGGAATAACTTTATTTCTGGCATGCTCTGAGTCCAGCAGATTGGTCTGCCTTAACAAAGAAGATTAGAAAGGGTCAGAGTTGGTCAGCTGGGAATCCCTGCTATACTGTCCATATGTTTTAACAGGTGGAAGCGTTGCTCAGTTCTTTGCTTTTCTACTTGATAGTGGGCAATATTTGGAGGAGCCCAGGGGTTGTCCACTGGGCTGAACCAGTTCCAGCACTGTGCAACTGCAGTAAATAGGATAAGGAAGAGGCATTCACAAAATCAATGCTTAACTCTTGTGCAGTGGAGAGAAATATTTTCTTCAGGGGAAATGGATAGCAGTTAAGCTAGGCTCCTCTTTTCAATTTCTTCCCAGTAACTCTGCTGGGAACTGAGAGAGCTAGCTTAATTAATCCTCTCTGATACACCAGTACAAATAATGATAAAATTCATGATCATTTGCTGTGTAGTTTGAGATAAAATTTCTACTAAAATGTATAAAAATCATATTCACCATCATAGTTCTATTTTTATGATTCATGTCCGATTCGCTGAAAAAATGACATATAGAGGAGGAGAGGGAGAGAGAGAAAGGAAAATCAAGTTAACACTGAAGAAGTGTGTCAAGTAAAGTCCTTGAAAACTTTCAAGGTCAACAACATGAAAAAGCATGCAGGAAACCTAACAACTAAGCAAGTAAAAATTATCTCATATTTATGAGAAGCCAGGTAGAAGAATATGGCTTTGCATTTGTCCTACTTGCACCTTCATTTATGGTAGACAACAACTGCTGTGCAACTGAAGGGAGAGTTCTCAAGCACCAAGCATCTGAGGGCAGTAATTTCAGGGGACCATCTCAGGACTCATCATTGCTCTTACAGATGAGAAAAAATTACAGGCAAACATTCACTGGCAGGTGAATAGCAACAAAAAGCTTAATAAATGAAAGCTTCCTTAGCCCAGGAATATACAGGATTTCACAGTTATTTAAAGGATCTTTACAACAAATCATAACACACTTTCAATATCTGTAATATACCTATTGCATAACAAAGGAACTTTAATCTGTAGAACAACACTGTTACAGTTTTAACAGGATTATGAGTCCAATAAGACATATTTTAAACCAATTAAAAATGTAATAAATGAACTCTGTTATCACATTTCCCATCTGCTTTCAAGGAAATTAAAAAATTTGTCAGAATTCTGAATTCCTCCGGATGCAATTTTGCACATCTGTTTTGAAGGAAATTTGGAAATTTTGAAAGCTTCTTGCAAAGCCTGACCTACCAGAATCCTACCTGCCAAAAAAGAAAATAGTAACCTATGTGTCTTTAGGGACACTGATTTAGGGACACTCGAAGAAAATACAGCAGCTGGCTGCCACGATAGATACAGTTCTGTCAGGATATGTAAACCGGGAAAAAACGGAGAAGGAAGATGGTGACAAAAGGGATGCCTGCAAGTTCTGAGCATTTGAGCTGATTGTTTGTCTCCCTGAGTTTTTGAGTCTCTGCTGCACAGTAAGGACCTGGGAAGTGCTGGGGTCCACTTGTAGACATGGTAAATGAGGCTCCTTGGACAGGTAGGAATGTATGTAGCCCTTGCTTTATCTTCTTAGGCTGGAGGCTTACTAGTTTTCTGTGGTCCTTAACGGGCTCCAAAACAAACCTCTAGGAAATAAGGCTGTTTTAGATCAAAAAGTTGCCTGTATTTCAGAAGACGTTTACCCAAATATACATGCTTCTATATAGCTATTTTTATTTAAAAGCAATTTTCCAGGAAGAAGATTCTGAAAGTGTTAACCAGCTCTCGTGAGACTTATGACATATCAGTTAACTGGGCTTCACTGAAAGAGTGACTGAGCAGTCAGGAATAAGAATGAAAACCTGATTCACATTTCATTCATGCTCACAGAAAAAGATTCAGGATATGCTGACTAAGTAGTGTTTGATCAATTAAATTTTATTAAATACTCCACTGATAATTAATATGACTATTAAATGAACATCAGAGTTGCAGTTGTTTAGATCTAGGCTAATATTTCTATTTTGTTGGTACTTTGTGCCTATCAGGATTTTTGTTCCTTTTAACCTCTGGGAAACAGGAAGAGCTGTTCCAGTTCCAGTAATATTTAATTTTATATGATTCCCAGGATCATTTTTAACAAGCTGTTCTACCATACCTAGTGTAGGGACTAAGTGTGCTTATTTTGTTGATATACTTTGCTGCTGGGCTGTGATCAGGTGCTCATGCCAGTTTCATTAGCTTTTTTGGCAGTTGTTTTCACAGATGAGTATAAACTGCAGCTAATTCATTTGCAGGGTCTAGCAGCAGTGGTAGGAATTGATTTTTAGGAGCTTATTTTACTCCTTCTGGAGGGACAGCAAACGCAGTGGTAGACCATGGCTCGTGCAGTCCAATGATGTCCTAACAGTCCTTTAGGGTGACTTTTTGCTTTTGTCTCCTTCTCAACATATTTGGTCGGCAGGGAAAATTCAGGAGCCTTGTGAATTGGTGATCACTACATGCAGCCATATTATCAGATTAGATCATAATATCTCATAGCTCAAAATTTTGTTTAGAACAGGTAAACCCATGTCACACAGTTGTGAGCACAAAAATGGATAGTGGTTGATAGACGTACATCTCCAGGTGTTTCACCTCTTTTACCCAGCAAATATTTTCATGTTTGTTCAGGCAGCTCCAGGTTGACCTTTCCTTGCTGATGAAAAAGAGTATTGCTGATATTGATGTTCTTCAGATCCATCCTATCCAGTCCTGGATGCCCATCTGGAGTCTTTAGGAAGGACAATCTAAGATATGGTTGGTGTGGCAAACTTTAGGGACATAAGACTGAAGGTCAGATGAGGCACAGCAGGCACTGGTGGCATGGTGGAGAGTATTGGAGAAATTCTATATGTATCATCTTCAGGAGATGACCGTACCCTATTCATGTATTTTGTGTTGTATGCCTAGGGCAGAACTGGTAATTTGTCTTCATATCACAAAGGTGAACAGTTGCAGTGGTCTGTTCTCCAGATAAATTCTAGAGACCACTTAAAAGATCTCACTTATCTAAAACAACTCTTGCTTTTTATGTGGGAATGGCTGGCATGATCACTCTATCTCTGTGCCATTCATCTCTGTTTCTGTAAAATATTTGAAATTAAATATCTTATTGACAATTTCTGTCAGGTCTTTTCCTGTGGGGAAGAAATACCTGTATATTTCCCATGGGTAGTTCTTGCCATTGGAATTGTCATCTCTTCTGTAGCTCAGATTTGTAGCTTAAATAAAAGTCATATTTACTTACTGTAGGTTCTCCTTAGAGTTAGCTTGGTCAAAAAAACAGTGAAGAAAGAAAGACAACACTAAACTGGTTTGGTTTGTGCCAGTTTTTGATAAGGGTTGATAACTGCAAAAGTCATAAGCAGTGCAACAGTCAGTGCCATGCTAAAAAAACAAACCAAACCAACCCAAACAACCAACCAACCAAAAAACAACAAAAAAAACCCCAAACAGAATTGAAAGCCTGTTTTTAGAGCCTGCTTGGAGTTCACTTCAGGACAAGAAAGAGCTGGAGATCATTCTACAGCAACAAATGTTATGTGATTGCACCAGTTGCATAAAAGCTTATAAGTGTAAATCTCTTTAAAGACGTTCCATATGGGGAAAATGTCAGCTGGGAGGACCTGGGTAAGTGTCATGGACCCTTTGGAATGTAGTCATGGGCTTTATTTGGTGGTCTGGACAGTTTCCCAGATATCATCAATTCCACTGTGGCCTGAGACAAGAAAAGAAAGATAGAAGTAGCTATATTTGGTACAAGCCAAATGCAATCTGGGCCATTAGAGCAACAAGAGGATCTTTACAGGGGTGATTTCTGTAGTTTCTAGACAAATTTTTACCTCAGAGGTAGTCACCTTTCAGGTTCTGCCAAGATTTTTCAAATTGTTCTGACAAATAGGATTGAATAACTGCCTCTTCCAAGAGCAGATGGGCAGGCAAAGGCTGTTGGGCAGCCATTCCTCTGGCAGCGAAGAGAGATATACAAATTTTGACTCAGAAATTCTTAGATATAGTATAGATTTCAGTAATTATCACCGAAGATGCTATAGAAACTAAAAGCAAAGACCATGAGTCAGACAGATCTTAAAGAGATATCAGATCTTTGAAGAACTACTAAAGTTTCATTTTTAGTCTTTTCCACTGAAATAGTTTCCATATTTGCATCCACTGCATTGTGCCTGTACACTACTTTGACAGCATTTTGATAGAGTAACCAGGAACAATTTCATCTGACACTCAGATCTTCATACCAATAGTCTCTAAAGAACTATGACTAATGAGATATTAGGATATAATATATGGGACAGGATTTTTATATTAAACATAGAAATTCCCCACTTCCAAGATGGGTAATGACACAGTTTAGGGAAAAACTTTATATACAGTACACACTAAGTTTTGGCTATTATAGACCAGCATATCCCAGTGAAACCAATGGAGTTACCCCAGTCAGCAGTAATCTTAAATTGATTTTTTTTTAGGCATTGTATGCATTTTTACATTACAGTCCAGCAATCTGTGTCTTGTCTACCACTCATATGGCCCAATGTGCCATCTAGTGGAAAAGGTCAACCTTAAAATATACTGTCAACCTGAACTAAGAGGGTTTACAGTGGAAAATAGAATTAAAAAACTTCTAGGGAAAAAGGGAGGCTTTTATTCTGAAAAATAACCTACTGTCAAGTCCAGATATATGATAAGTACATAGAGAAGGATAATATTTGACAATTTGAAAATAGTATGAAAATTATTGCCAATATAAATAAATACTTTTGAATCTTTAACATCTTTGCATAGAAATCAATATTGTTTGAGGGACAGAAGAACTTATGTACTTACTCTAGTGATTAGTCTTGATTTCATAAAGGTAATCTGGAGAAGGACAAAAATGCAAAGATAAAAGATAAAAAAGGAAAGGTACATGTGGAACTCAGAATTTGAAGGAAGTGGTAAAAGCAGCTCTTAGAATCAATGTCAATTGTCCTGCTTTCTGAAATGCAAATGTAAAAGAATGTGGTAAAATGTAAATATAGCAAATTATGCTATTATCTCATGATTTTATAAAAAATGTTTCATGGTTTTCTTTTTTTTCTCTTACATTTCATTTTGTTGTTTCTCTCCAACTAGTCAGCTCTAGTGATCTATTTTCTTTCCTTTTTTCCCTCTTATTGTAGAATACATATGCTATAATTTCTGTCTTTCATCAGGGTCTTTCCTCAGAGTCTTTCCTCTCTTCTGGAGCTACAGCTGGTTTTGATGATCCATTCTCCCTATCTTAGTCTCATTTTCTTATAGTTACAGTAGGATTGTGACTGCAGAACTAGTTTAACTGTGTCACCTACCAAATGACTCCTGCAGAATTCATCTTCACAAATTCTTTTCTGAACTGACTTTCTCTCAACACAGCAGCTCATATTGTACTAGAGACACATGGGATACTAGTAAGTCCAGTGAAGTCCCCTCCGTGGAACTGGACATTGCAGCATTGCACTTAGCATTATGTGCTTGGAGGAAAGTTTTACTTGCAGCTAAAGCTTTTGTTCTGAGACCAGACAGGCAAAAACTTCTTGCTGCATAAAGATGAGTGAACTAAGATTGCCTGCAAATGAAATTTTGGGCAAGATATCAGTATGTCAAAGTTCAGCATTTTCTCTCCATTCCCTTGTATGCTTGAGTCTTAGATACAAGCTATTGGTATGGCAGAAAGCATTTGTGGAATGTAGTGAAACTAGCCTCATAAATGATACATATTTTTCCCCTCCTGTTTAACAATCTCAAGACTTTTCAACGACTCAGAGAAAAAAATAAAAGGCCAATAAAAAGTCCAAGAAACCAAATGTGGCCCCTGGCTGTTCTCAGTTTCAACACCCATGTGTATCCATTGTATGTGTGGCTGCTGAAACTTCAATAGCAAGGTCGGTTTCATGACTTTTAACATGCAGAAGTTGACTTGGAAAAATGCAAAGACAGGAAAAACCTGATGGCTAGCATCTTCCGTCTGAGCAAACATATAGAGAACTCTGTGAGGAAAAGAATGTGTACTCCTTAATCTAACAGCATCATCCTGTCAAGTCTTATCTTTGCTGACGGCCTTGGAGGTGTGGGAGCTTTTCAAAGAAAATAGTCCCCAAAATATTTCACCATGGAAAGTGTTGAAAGATGGGAGTGGCTGGCTCCTCTTCTCTTGTTTCCCTCTTAATGGATGCCTGAGTAGATGAAGTGTTATCTGTATGTCTTCATAAACTAGCATCAAACAGACACTTGCAGAACAACCTGGCACTACATTTTGTAGCCCTCTGATCCAAGACAGGGCTTTAAACAACAAAGAATATCATAACATGAATAAATTTTTCTGGAAGAAAAAAACTACGGGAAAGAGAAGAATTTAAATTACCCTAATTAAATTGCTAAAGCAGTTCTATATATTCTCTAGGTCTGCCACACACTGCTTTAAAGGCATGGTTCTTTTATGAGTTTACCACGAATCTGTGAAATGTGTATGAAATAGTGAAATTATGTATGAAAAAACATAATCCTGAGCTATGGAGATTCAGTGAGTGTCTCCATGCTGGTATTCAGTGGAAGAGTTTAATGATGATGAAGAGGAACTAGAGAGTTAACTTCCACAAATGCATGTATCACGTTGGCTGGTGCTAATCAAGGAATGAGACCTTCCTTTTTACTCTCAGCAAATTGTTCATGAGTGTTTTCTTCTTATATATCTATATCTATATCACACTTGCAGAGCTTTCTTTTGTTCCTAAACTGTATTCAAAGGAAAACATGCACACAAAATATGGTGTATTCCTTTTCTCTTATAAAACATTTGTATATGATGCTAATTTCTAATCCTAAAATCAGAAGAGACATAGTAGTACCACCACCCATGCTCATGAGAGTGGGTAAAATGCTAGCGCATCCTGGGACCAAGAAAAAGCATGAAATAAATCAGAAATATGACATTAATTTGGGGTAGAATAATTAAAATGTAAAATGCATTAATATTATGTTATAAATTTTTAGCATGAATTTATTAAAATGCACTTCAGCCATCAGAGCAGAATAAAATCTAATTTGCAACTGGTTGTAATGGGCTTGGAATCAGCTTTAGTATTAGAAAAAAGTTCAAATACGGTAGGAAGGAATTGCAATACAATAAAGCAGTGACTCAGGGGCTGATTGGGATAATGAAATGCATTTCAATGAATTCTGATGGGTAAAGTATTATTACAGAGGAGCTTATAAACAAGAAGGGAATAGACAAAATTTGTAACAATGGTATTATATTGTCACAGTGACTTTTATTACTATAGAAATTATTTCCAAGCGTGAAAGGCACTGTACTTGGTGTTCAAATAACTAAAGTGACTATCTCCATTTCACTGAACTTTGTTGTTCATCAGCATTGAAAGTGTAGACTCTGTGTCTACTCTTTGACAGAACTGCTAAAGCTCTATTCATCTTGTCAGCTGTGAGTCTCCTCTGCATGCTAAGACCATAGAGCAGACATTCTGCACATCTATTAATATGAAATCTAGGGAGGCTGTGGAAGTTTGCTGTTTTGCCTGCTCTGTGGGGGCCTCCTGTGGCCTGAGTTAGATGTCTCCTTCTCTTACAGCAATGCAAAAATAATTCTCAACTCACAGTTTGTGAGAACAGCACAGCTAATGCCAAGATCAGAGAGCTATGGTTTACTCCTTGTGTGTTTGGAAACACTAAAAACAACATTTTATGAACTTTTAATTAATATATTATTTTCTTTAGGCAAATACATACTTTCTTGTTGACATGTTCATAATTTTATAAACCTCAAATTTGACATGCCTCAAAATAGTAGTTAAAACCCCCAGAGTTCAAACTTGTATACCTTTTTGATAGATTTCTTCTCCTCTCAGCTGTGAAAGCAAATAGTATTAGAAACTAGAATGGAGCAATTGCTTAATTTCTTTATTTTCCTACGTCTGGGTTGATAATATTACAAAATTCTCTTACTCTTAGATACTCTTAGTTTCAAAGAAAAACTATAAATCTTTTCACCTTTTGGAATATTGTTTAAGAATTTCTGTGAATGGTGCTAAAGAAAAGAGGGTGAGAAGACAATATGCAATGAATACTTTAAATGTATTCCAGATTGCATTAAAATAATTTTTCATCTAATAAAACATATGATTTCATCAATGATTTGACTAATTGTGAAGAGAATATATTTTCTCCGCATGTTTTGTTCTCCTTAGATCATGTGTTCTGGGTGGGCTTTTGCATGTCTCTTACAGGGTTATGCTTTCTTATCACACAATATGTTTTGGGCATTACCATGATATAAGAACATGTTTTCATATTATTACTCCAGTTGCCACATATCTCATTTAAGATGTGTCTTTGCTGATTTCCCACTAACTGACAGGTATTTCTAGTTCTTCTCCAAGAGACTATCATCCCCTCCACATACACTTCTTTGTGCCAATTGGACAGTTTGTCTGAACTGGGAAATTATGTTAAAAAAAAAAAAAAGAAGCAGTGTCTAGTTATTTCTTGAGAAAGATCCATGCAAAGGTCTAGTAGATGGTACAGTCATACCATCAAAGGGTACAACCAAAGACCAGTGATCTCTTGCAATATATGAGGAATGAGGTGAGGGAGAAACTCTTAAATCACATCTGCTGCTGAAAGTGAACTCTCATTCATTAGTCCTAGTCTGCAGTTCATAAATGTTTATCTTTCATAAGTTATTAAATCTCTTACCCCACAGTATGATTAGTAACACCTAATGACAGCTCATATTTTACCTGAGCAGCCTGTGAAACATGTTGAGTTCATGCCCTGTGTAAGATATTTGCATCACATGTCTCCTTATTCTTTCTCACATCTGTTGAGAACATCTAACAGAAAGGAAACATGAGCCCCAGAGAAAGAGCACATGAGCTTCACAGCAGGAACCATTCCAACTGCCAACAAAATAAATCATATTACAAGAGGTAAACGTGAAGCCAATGAAAGTACCACTTACCACTTTCTACGAGTAAAGAACTGCTTTAATTCATTGTGTTTGCAGGCATTTCCATATCAGGCAACCACATCAAGGAAAAAAATAAGCAGCATAAAAACAGTTGTGACAGACCACAAAATGTTATATGCTATAGAAAAACTAGCCCTGAGTCCATAACTGATGTTAGTCAATAATAGGTAGTGCCTTTCCCATCTAGAATGAAGAAAAAGAGGGAGAAAAAGCCCCATCTTGTTCCTGCCCAAGAAATATTATTCACATTGTGTGTGGATGTGTGAGAGCAAGGGTCATCCATTTCTCAGTTACAATCAGCCTTTGGAAAGTATGAGACACATAGCAGATAGCAGGTTTCAGCAATCACCATGCATCATGTGGGACTGGGTGTAGAGCAGGAAAGCAGAAGAGGCAAGCATACACGAAGGTCAGCTTGCTGACTCTCTGTCTTTAGTTTCTCCTTCCCTCTCCCAAAGCCTTCTCTTCTGTCTTCTCAAGCTCTGTACAGCAGATGTGCCAGAGCAAACCAGTACAGTTTAAATGCATTCAATAAACACCACTAACCTGACAGATGGTGCATGTTGAACAATCTATTGCTTTTCTAAGGCCAAGCTTCACAACCAACCATGCTTTTGTTTTGTACATCTACTTGATGCAGGTTCCAAGCAGGTAGCAGCTTTCTGTCTACTGGGAAACAATGTCTCTAGTGTTCACAAAAGTAGAATTGTCTGAATTTAGTCTTTCATCTGTGATAAACAGATCTGCATTACGTACTGTGCTCTGGGTTAATATGTTTCTCCATTCTAACTTGAGAGAAGTGATAGTTGTGATTGTAAGCTATCAATAAAGCAGTTAAATAGATCTACTGAGGGAGAAGTCAGAGGAAAAAGCTTCACTGACATTACCTTGATGACTCCTGGCTCTAACCATAGGCCGAAGCATCTCATCGAGGGCTTAAATGGGTATCTCCCCCCTTACTAACTCCTCCACGATGTAGGATATCAGGATCTCTCCCTGGCAATCCTCCCTTGGGAGATCTTCATCTTCATACTTTCCTGCCTCATTTTTGCCCTTTGGAACTCCATGATACCCCTTTACCCCACACCTAATCCAACATTTATTAAAGAAAAGTTTCACCAGAGATGAAATCTTATCTTCCTTCCTGACTATTTTTTCCCATTATTAGAGATACCCTCTGAATATCACCACCTCAGCCTAAGAGAAGGAATAGGGAGTAAAACATACAGGAGCATGAAAGGGTTAGATGAAGAGGGACAGAGCAGCCTCATAAAATGAAATTAAATGAAATTTCACAAAATGAACTTAAATGGAATGAATGATTTTTTTTAAAGAAATGAAATTAGATTCAACAAAATGTAGTGAAAATTTGACATTTCTTTTTATTTGAAGAAATGAAAGTTCAGGAAATGAAATTAAATACAATCAAAATTCTTGAAATGAAATAAAATGAAATGAAAAGACAAAATTTCATTTTATGTCATGAAATGAAATTTAATGACACGCAATTTAATGACATAAGATGAAATTTTATTAAATGAAATCAGATTTCTTGAAATGAAATGGTATTTAATGAAATAAAGTGAAAAGTAGAAATTTCAGTGTATGAAATATCTGCAACAGTGTCGCAGATACAGTGGTGCTATTGGCACCTTTATTTTCAGTAGTCAGTGTCACTCTCACTTAGAGCTGCAGCAATATCATAATAATAGTACATTGCATGTCATTAGTACAAACGGGGCAAAAAAACAGCTTTGCAATACGGAGTCATAAGCTAAGTAACACCCACACCCATAGAGACATGATCTGCATGCTATCTGTTCCTTTTAAATTGTTGTGCTTTACGTAAGAGTCGAGTTTGACTATTTCTACGACAGCAGAGATAGAGCCTTTCCAATAACAAAGATCTGACGCTGGGGAAGAGCGTGGAGTTCCCGCGCGGCAGCAGGTCCTGGGAGATCTCACCGCGCAGCCCCTGTCGCGCCCGCCGCCCGGAGAGGGGCTGCGCCCTCGCCGCGTCCCCACCAGAGGGCGCCGCAACACCGGCTCAGCGCCGCCGGCGGCAGCGACAGCTCCGTCCGACCCTGGCCCGCTCCTCACCCCAGCCGGCCTCCTCCCACCCCGGCCAGCTCCTCATCCCGGGCAGCTCCTTATGCCGAGCAGCACCCTCCCACCCCGGCCAGCTCTCTCCCATCCCGGCCGGCTCCTCATCCCGGCTGGCTCCCTGGCGTCCCTGCGGAGTTCCCCCGCCCTCAGCAGCTTTCTCCCCGGCGGCTCGCTGTCCCCGCCTCCCCGCGGGCTGAGGCTGGGGATGCTCGCACTGCCAGTGCGTGATGCTGTGCGGCATCGCACGTGGTGCTGCCACCCATCGGGCGTGATGCAGCAACAGCCGGTAATGCCTTGGGTAACATTCCAGAGAGGACTAACGTGAGAACCCCCCTGCTGTTTTCTACACTTACAAAAAACAGTGTAAGAATGTGTTAAATGGATAGTGAAAGTCGTCCCGCACACAGCTGCATCTCTCTCGAGGTAAAAAGGCAGACATAGGACGGGGTGTCAATCACTGGGATTGACTCTCCTTGGAAGATGAAAGCCACATGTTAAAAGAAACAGAGTGATGCACTTGTAAAATTATGTAATAGAACATCACGTGATGTTAAATGTTTGTTTGATTTGAATTTTTTTTTTTTTTGGTAAACCCTCACAACTACTTACTTTCTGCAAAGGCACAGACAGAATAGTAACAATATGCACTCAACAAAGACCGCTTCATATATTTCCATGTAAGAACTATTATCTGGAAAACTCCAAGACCAGAGAAAAAAAGGCCTCTATGGCAAGCACATCTCTCTTAAATCTTATTATTCTGGATTTTAATTTTTTTTCCCTTTATTACATGGACTGTTCTTCCTTCCCAGCTGCTGGTCAAATGAACTGGGCAGAAGGGATTTAAATTTAACATCTCAGCCAAAAGCTGGCACCTAACCAGCAGTCTGATTCAGCTGAGTGTTAAAGCAAAAGCTTAAATGCTTTCCAGAAACACGAGAGGCTTAAGCAAATGTTTAAAGTTAAATATATCTGTATGGACTTTGCTGCATTTGAGACCAGGAATGCATAGAAATGTCAGCCCTGAGCTTGCACTTCCATTTTATCAAAAGTGTTTTGGACATCAGAGGAGCATTACCAAGTTCAATACTTAATAGGCAAAGCTGATGGGAACACTGAACATTGATTGCTTGCATAAATGTACATCCTATAGATTTCTTTATGGAAGTATGACCCTAATACCACAAGTAAAAGGAAAGTTTTCTTCCCAATGTTCAAAATATTAATGGGACAGCACTGAATGAGAAAGAGCAACACCAGGAGAACCTGAGTCCTTATTTCATCTCAGAAACTCAAAATGTGTCTTTAATATGCTTTAGTGTTGCTCTTGATCCTTGTATGATTATGTAGGTTGGTTATTATAGAAGTAGGGTAAAAAACTGGCAGCTTTCTTAAATGAATTTTCTAAGAAAAATTGTTGTTAGATTCAGTTCTGACAGGTGTTCAGGGTTATCCCACTTTCCTGAAAACAGAAAAAGAATTCTCTGTTTTAAAAGACAGGCATCAAAATTAGGGGAGGAGAACTAGAGAATGAATCAGACATTCATTAGATGTAGGTCAACAGATAGACACGTTGAGTGGACTTACACAAACTAAAGATGGATCTTGGTATTTTTAGGAAAATGGACTAGTACTGTCAGCTGTACCACAGACACTACCCCAGCTCATCATTCTTCCTCTAAAATTGAAATAACTAAATACTTTGTGTATACTAGAGGGATTTGCTGGGGCAGGAAACTTTTTCTCTAGTACCAGATGATGCCCTTGAAAAACTCGGTAATTAATCACACCTGTATAGCTATAATACTGTGTCCTAGTTCAGCAGGTGGGACCAGTTGTCACTGTGTGGGGGTGATCAAAGCTGTGTATTCTACCCTCTCTATTCAGTCCCAAGGTCAATGGCCCATTTGCAGCAGCTTCCCAGGGAGTCGTTAGCACCTCCACTCCCAGCCTGAGGGGGCGTAACTGCTAATGGGCCATCAACAGTTCAAAAATACCCCATGACTCACAGAGTTAATCACCCATTGTGTGAGTCCCCGCCCTGGGGGAGGGACTGGGTGCTCCCTGAGGGTACAAAAGGGGTGGATAAGAAGACCTTGGGAACCTCTTGTTGGATGCAGAGGAGTAGCGGGACCTCGACAGGAAGAGACCAGCACTCTTGACCAGACTACAGCCATCACGAGCACCAACAGGTTTTTCACTTCCTTTTGCTTTGGACTTGGGGAAACCACGTGGGTCTCAGCACAAGGCTAACAAACCCCTTTGGGTTTGTACCCCAGGGCACTGGGTTATACAGCTGGGTTTTGGGAGTTGAAAGCAATTTCCCTTTGTGTCAGTGTATTTACTGTATTATTATTATTATTAAATTGTAGCTCTGACTTATAATCTCTCTCGTGTTGAGCTCATTTCTCCTTCTGGTTTACCTCTAAACCAGCACATACTGTATTGTAATAAGATTGATCAATCACAGTGTGTACTCTGATGGAGACAGGTAGAAGAAATTAATTACTGACTAGGTATATTAGGAAGTTTTGGCATCCTGTGTTTGGTGGTGTATTGGGAAAGCTTTTGTCACACATCATCTCGTGAAAAATGAAAAAAAATAGCCCCATAGGGAAAAAATGGATTATAGATAATCAAGATACAAAATAAGACTTCTTTTTTCTTGGCTTTAGAGATTGATGTAGGATGTAGCAATTTGTTTAAGTAAAGTGTGACACTTTTTGAGACCTAGCTCTTGCTAACTGGGGAACATAAGTCATAAATATTTCCTAATCTTCCAGTAATTAATGGCATTCTAGAAGACAGGCCTTGGAGAAACATTTCCTGGAAAAATGTAGTGTTTTTTCTTAATTGAATATTTGGTGAGATGAGAAAAGAAATTTGAAAAAAATTGCTATGGAAAATAAAAGTGAATAGCAACAAGGTGAAGAAAGATTTTACCATCATAATTGTCCTAAAATTAAGAGAGGTAAGATATAAAGAAAACTGATTATTTTAGTAAATACTGCTTTACTTACTGGTAAATCAAAATGTAGTTACTGTGGAGAAAAGGAGCTTTTGAGGTAACAAGGATCAAAAGCATACACAGGTTTAGCTATCAGCATTGACAGTGTGAATTTGTACTGTGGGAACACATAGTAAAAATAACATTAGCATAAGGTATTTTCCTACTGCCAGATCTGCTAAGCAAATAGGAACTTCATTTTCCACCAGCTGTAGCTTCCAAGTGGTCTACAAATGTGCCATATGGTCTGCAATGCGTAGATTGGTGCTCTAATACTATGGCTGCCCCCCACTGTACCTAAGTATGTAGGACATATGCTACATTACATTACTTAATCATGCATTACCTTGCATCTCTAGGCATTAATTTACAAAGTTATGATACTTTTTTTTTAATTTAAAGGGTGAAATTTTCTGAATGTTCTGTGGAAACACATTTTGATTCCAGTTTAACATTGCAATGAATCAAATCTTAGTCGTAGGCCTGTGGTTTTTTAATGAATTAGGCATGTGAATCTATAAGTGGGTTTCTTTGCTTTGGCTATTATGTTATGCTGGAATCTGTTCTGGGATGGAGTGGAAATCTTTCACTGGAATTAACAGAGGTTTTCTAGGGGATTATACATACACAGAGTAGGTTCAGTCAACAAAGAGAAACAATAGAACACAGAAGTTCAACATGCACCTTCAATGGGCAAGACTAAGGTTAGGAAGGCTTGTACATCAGGCTATCTTTAGTAGGATAGATTGATAGTCACATAATAAATAAAGATTTGGTGAAAAGTTCTTAAAATAAGCAAAATTTGAAAGGAAGAATTGCTTTCTGACTATAAATTCCACATTTTTCTATGTTGAAACTTTCAGTAGAATAATTTTAGTCAGGCATATATTTATAGATTTTATCTTTTAATGGACTATTCATCATTATGTAATTGACCTTTCTTCCAAAATATGTACCAACAAAATGTTTGATTGTTTTTTGTTGTATTTTTGTCCCAAAGATTTAAAATTTCATGAGCTATAGGACATTATTTTGTTCCATTTACTGAAAAGTTTGAGTTTTTAAAGGGATGCTTATTTTAATCCACAGACTTAAAGTCTTCAAAACTATGTGCTTCTTATTTTTATGTATTTTGGATACAGGAAAAGCTAGCTTGTGTTTCAGTGAGTTCTGTAACCTCCTGATGGACAACCACATTCAGCAGAGGCTGTGTGTCTCAGTGACTTCCAGTTCCCACCCTGATCATGCAGTCTACTAGTTGGCAAAGGATGGAACTCAGCCAAGGAAAACCTCTTTAAAATTGCGTATCTTTTAAACTCCTTTATTGTAGCAAAGTAATGGCTATGTTAGCATTCTCTAACATGTCTTTAAATATGAGAATATCAACATAGTAATGGAAAATCCTCAAAAGTGTTCCATTTGGTTTGTCTATAACTGCTGCAGAAAACCATCTAGGTTGGATGCACCATCTTTCCTTTCTCTCATTGACCTTTTTACAGGGTTCATGACAAAGATTTACATCTATTTTGCATTGCAACACACTGTCATGCAACATGACAACAGTGGAATAATCTGGCACACAAAAGCTAAAAATGGTCAACTACGTGTACAAATTTGCATCTAACCCTGCTACCACTTCACATATTGATCTAAATTGATGGAGTCTGATAGGGTGTTTTTATCTTTACAGCTAGTTGCTGCTTTAATTGTTAGGGAAGTAATACCTTAACTCATAGATTTGTAGAAGACTATATGTACTGTGAAGGACATTTTCACTTATTTTTATAGTCTATCCTATGCCAAAGCTGTCCTTTGGGAATGTGCATGGGAAGCACAAACCTTTGTCACAATCAGAGCACTGGCCTATGCTTCAATCTGATCTGGTATGCATATGTTTATAAGCCTATGAAATTATATTTGGTTATCTAATAGCATGATGTGAACAAAAGTAAAGAAAATGAGAGCTTTCATTTTTGACATACAAATTATTTTGGCCTACAATAAAGTAATTTGACTGAGGTCATCTAGACAATCAGGAGAAGGAAGTAGGAGTTCCAGTTTGTTCTTCCATTGGTAGACTTTCTTTTAGCCATGTACAACTTCCCAAGATTCAACAGGACTCTTGATTTCTAGATGGCTGAAAATGGAGAGCAGCTAAATAGTAATTTAGCATTATTTTACAATGTATGCGGTCATATGGAGACAACATAATTCATACCTAAGAATGTATGTACTTTCTGACATCAATCTGAGAACTTCAGTTATGATGACTTGTTAGTCATGAAGTTCAACAGTTGGACAGTACACTATCAAAAACTCTTTTTATCTTTAATCTCTTAGTGTGATTTTTGTTTTATTCTTAATAGAAGGTTTTGTATTTGTGCATTTGTCTTCCTGCTTGTCTCAGGCCACAATTGACTAAGTTGAAATACGGGTCTTGAACTGGTGTTTCCAGTTGGAGGTTTTGCAGGAACCATGACAATAGAAAGCTTAGTTCTCGTTAGGAATTACAGTGGCTCAGCAGCACAGGTCATTTGAGGATGCTGATGCAGAAACATGGGATTAAATCAAATTTATATTCCCCTTAGTATCCTATCAGAATAATCTTCTTATCCCATATCATTAAATCACATAAGAACTTAAGATGACAGCTAAACACAATTAGAATTTCCTAGAGAATACAGCAGTGCATTGCAGTATGGCTCCAAATACATGTACAGGAAACATGTTCCTGTTTGAAAGGATGCTTTTCTCCAGGCATCTTGCAGGGGTTAAGCAAGTCATCCTAGAAAGCCTTTGGTCTAACTCCCATTTCACAGAATCACAGAGTATGCCATGCACAGGGCCATCCCCTAGAGTATCATCCAAACTCTTCTTGAACTTTTGTAGGCTCGATGCTGGTACTTTTCTGGTGAGCCTGTTCTAGTGCTCAGCCACCCTCTGGCATGACATAACTTTAGGCCATTTTCTCAGGTCACTGGTCACCACAGAGAAGCCCCTGCCCCTCCTGTTCCCCTCAGGGAAGTTGTAACTGCAGTGAGGTCTCCCCTCAGTCTTCTCCAGGATGAACAAGATCAAGTGCCCTCAGCTGCTCCTCATAGGGCTTCCCCTCAAGGCCCTTCACCCTCCTTGTTGCTATCCTTAGACACTCTCTCATAGCTTGATATCTTTCTTATATTGAAGTGCCCAAAACTGCACACAGTATTCAAGATGAGACCACCCCAGTGCAGAGCAGAGTGGGACAATCCCCTGTCTCAATCAGCTGGCGATGCTTTGCCGGATGCCCCCCAAGACACGGTCGGTCCTCCTGGCTGCCAGGGCACTGCTGACTCATATTCAACCTGCCATTGACCAGGACCCCCACTTGCCTTTCTGGGACACCGCTTTCCAGCATCTCATTCCCTGGTCTGTATAAACAGCCAGGATTGCTCCATCTAAGGTTCAAGCTCCAGCACTTGTCCTTGTTGAATGCAAATGTTGTATAGGAACACTAATCTAACTAACTGAAAAATATGTATTTGCTGTGTACATGTTGGTGGTGATACCTGTTTCATGTCTTAAAGATTAAGGAAGTATTGCTTCTTATTATAGTTTAGTTTTAATTCCATTGATGGCTGTCACTAAAAATATTTTAGTATTCTAAAATTTCCAAGCAATCTTCAGTAATTGGAAATGAGTTCCAGAAACAAGTTAAGAACAAATAATTCCAGTAAAAAGCAGAAATTCTTCTACTGGAATTAGCTATTAGTTTAAATTTATCACAACCTTAATCCCTTTGTTGTTTGCTAATTTATTTCTAATCTCTGCCTGCCACTTCACTCTTTTCTCGCAGAGCCAGGTCTAATGAATACCCTGTGACTCTTCATCCTTCTTTCTGAAATCCCCCTTTGCTCTGCTGCCACCTAATGATGAAGGCATACTACTTCACACAAGGTCTCATTGGAAAACTTTATATAAAAAATGTTTTACAGAATACTTGTGTGACTAACACATTTCAGATACCAGCAGGTAATGAGGATTCAATCAGTTGCTTCCTCAATCCCACTTCACATAGAAGAGTACTAAGGCATCAGGCAGTATCTTGACTTGGTGGCTGAGGAGGCAAGGAGGAATGTGCTTTGTCTCTCAGGGCTTTGAGCTTCCTGCAGGGATCCTGGGTTCTATTCAGGGACCACAGCTCCACAGCTGCATTCCTGCAATGCCTGTTTAAAGAAATTACTCAGTAAATTCTCTGCTGATTTCAACTTATCCTTTCATTTTTTTCTATACCCTAGGGAAGCGTGGTTTTAACATTGGCTAAGCAGAAACAATGGCAGCCATGTAGCTCATAAAAGGAGTACTTGTAGGCTGAAGTTTTCAAGAGGACCTACTAGAAAGACTGATAATTTAATTGGTAATTAACATATTTTTTATTTTTTTAAATCTTCATTTCTATTTTTTGTCACAACAAAGTTCAGCCTGGAAAGTGTGCTTATGTAGATTTCATTGTTGACCTCTGCTTTGCTTGATCTGCAGTGGTGGATGATCCATACTCTTCAAACAAGTTTTAGCTACCCATGAGCTTGTGCACATGAAATACTGGGGAGGTGGTTGAATAATCTAGCTGCAGAATGTCCATGTCACTGAAATTTGTTGGGGACTCAGGCACTTATGAGTTCTGCAGCCACCCCAGGCTCCACACCTAGCATCTGTACTGATGACAGAGCCTGCATTTCAAGACTGTTTTCACAGTTGAAAGCACTCTTTCAACAGCAAAAAAAACCCTGCACAGTACACAAAGACTGTGTCTTTAGGAGATTACTCATTCCCTCAAAGGCAGAAACCACTTTTCCCTCCCAGCCTCCCTCAGCCCTGAGTCAGGGGAGTGAGGATGAAGTGTATTTATAATGAACCTCTCTCCCTGAGCAATTCTGATGCTCATCTGTCATCACTCGTGACAAGTCGTTAGTGCTCTGTCTAACCAGAAGGTAAATCCATCCTCATCAGAGAGTGCTAAGTGCTGCCCCAGCCCGGTGGGTGTTGCCCAGACACCGTATCGGCTTCTGCTGCCTTTTCCTCTGGTTTATCAAGAGATGGCAGCAAAAAGCCATTTAACCTTTGATCCTGATCAGTCCTCGGGGCCTCTGCCTGTCACAAGCTCCTGGCAGCCTCTACCCACTCACCCACGCCCCCACAGAGGTGCCGGTCACGCACAGCCAACAGCCCAGAGCCTCGCCCGCCCTGTCACGTAGGAGAGTGGTGGGAATGACAGCCGAGACCAGGCTCAGCATGGACCACATCCAGAAGTAGGAGCAGACAGCTGCGGCTGACCACAGCTGAAATCCAACTACAGAAGGAGCTGGAGTTGTCCAATGCCATCAATTAGGTCTTGATGAGGCTTTCCCTGAGGCAGGAAAAGGAGTTCAGGAAGGCGCAGGCATTAAGTGATGAGGAATATTTCTGAAAATGAGCAGAAACAAAACAAATGTATTGAAGCACCCAAAAAAACACATGTGAAGAGTAAGTTCCTTTGGGGGATGTAGGCCAAAGTGATGGGAATTCCTCTTCTAGGAAGGACCACAAAATAGTCAAAGTTTCCTTGTTGCTATCATGATACTATATCCGCAGTGAGGGAAACAGGAAGGAACTTTCTAATTCACTGTGACAAACTGACAATTCGTTTGCTACAGTGACATTTGTAAGAAGAAAATTTGGTAACATAACATGTCAGTAAAGACAGCTAGAAAAAATATTTTAAAATTAGACACGATTAGGAATTTAACACCTATCTATTTCAAATATTTTTCAGATTTCTTGCTAAAGAAAAGAATAATTGTCAAAATAATTGATCTTAAACCAGATTTTTAAAGTACAGTGTTCATTAGTAAATAGCAAGAAACTTTGATATTAAGTGTTTCAGAATGCTTTCAGGAACTGATTTCAGATAAAGCAAAGTCAGGTGCATTTCAAGTCAAGGCAAGTTTGGGGGCTTTCAGTGTCACTGCTTACTTTTAAATGTCACTGAGAAGCTATCAACAGGTATTAAAAGGCACCAGCAGCTTAAGCCACCTAATAGCTCCATCATTTTTTGGTTGGAGATAAAGTATGAAACATATATGGAGGGAAACCTGGGGTTCTAGAGAATGCAAAAAGCAATGTACCATGCAAGATGTATCCACCTTCCTTTATCTTCTTATTCTGTGGCACTTTAATTGTATTTTAACCAAAATTGGCTGAATTCTATTTTCTTGTCCAGAAATGTGAATGGTGATTGTTTCTGCTTGCAAAATAGAGTCCTTTACAGTGGCTAGTTTCAGTTTACCTGAAACTGGAATTTGGTCTCAGTAGAAAGAGCAAGGAACAAGTAAATGAGATTTTTAAAAAGATGTGGAAGCTTTATGTTGTGATTTTATCAAGTGCATTTTATCAAATATTTCTGTTGGTAATTTTCTGCTGTGTTACAAAGAATTATTCTGGGTCAATAAACCCTGACATAATATAATCAAAATATTGTTTCTAAATTAACAAATCAAGAAAAGTGATACAGTTGATTGTTTTAAGTTTCTTATATTTACTCTCACTTTTAAATTTCTTAAGTCAGCTCTAATATCAATCAACAAGGCTGGATTAAGATCTAATGAAAAACTGGAGAGGTGAATAAACATCCCCCCCAAAAAGGACTGACTCCATAAGAGGATTATTTCTTGAAGTATATCTGACATTTAGTGAAAATTATATTATTCTCTTAATTTATTAAATGACAGAACTTTCTCTCTTCCTGCCTGTATGCTAGAAACCTAACAGACATTTGTAGATGTATGTGTGAGCTCTACTGCTTTGGGTGTCTCCACGTTTATCTCAGGGCATCCACCAACAATACCCGACAGCTCCCTCTACCACATTACCCTGACCCAGAATGGACTCCTTCCTCTCTTTCCTGGAAAATGATGTGAGGTGGTAGAAAATAACCTCCATGTCCTAGCCATGCCCCTCCTGGCTACTGCAAAAATTAACCCTGTCCTGTCCATAACCAGGACAAAGGCTATTGGAAAAATTCTTTTATTCAAAAGAAGAACTGCTGGAGTTACTAGATTATTGTTAACGTAGGAGAAGATTACAGCTCAGCTGCAGAAACCTGCATTTTCTTACATTACATACACAAATAAAACTCCTTGTAAGGGCAGTGGAGATGAGTTGCTGTACTGTCAGTGTGAAGTACATGTTGTGAAAACAGGCACAGACAGACCAGAGAGATGCAGCTGAGGAGTCTCTCAGAAAACTCTGTGTCCTGGACCATGAGAGGTCTCAGGCTGAGCTACATATTCCTACAACTAAGGAAAATTGTCTCTTGTGCACACAGATCTGACTCCAAATCACTTAGGAAACAACTGTGTATTTAAGGAATTAACTCAGCAGTCTCTTTTTGCTTTTTGTTTGAAACTGATAACAGTGGAAGGCTAAGGTTTGTCTTACACAGGCAGTTTACATAATAGGTCAGTGATTTCCTAACATGAATGGGGAGATGTGTTGTTTTATACATTTACTACACACAGAAATAATTTATTTTTAGCACTAAAATAAGAGTAGGCCCCTGACATGTTACAGGCAATGGCAAAAAAGAATATTATATTTAAAGAAATCATGAATTGAAGCGTAAAAAAGAAGATTATGTATTCATACTGATTATTAGATGTAGAAATTGTTAACAGTCATGTAAGAAGATGAAAAGTTCTTTATTCATTATTTGTTATTTATTGCTAATTTTTTTTTAAAAAATTAGCTCCTTTTTTCCCCAAGTTATTAGCTTTGCAAAAGTGGTTTCAGTGCAAACAAAAATGGATTGCCATAATAGACTATATCTTTGAGCCTTGATGAAGATTTTATAATCTTTATCATAAAATTAAGGAATTCTTTGTAATTGTAACACAATTTTATGGTTAAACAAAATTAGAAAATACCTATTAAAATATGAACTGAATTAAAATTTTAGCTTGAGTTACTGTAACAAAGTAATTCAAAGTCCAATAAAGTAATTTCTTTGAGTCTCATTTATGAAGATTCAGAGCTTTGTCCAAAGCAACCTATATATATTTCATGCCTTAAGACTTACATTACCTCTAATTAAATAAAGTTGTCTAAATGCATAACTTACATGTTTAGTATATAACTTTCAGTTGTCCTCTGCCCATTAGAAATACAGTAACAAAGTACTGCAAATGTGTTCTTCTGTATTCATGTCTGACTGTTTTATCTCCAAATCTATAAACATGTTATAATATTTCTCTGCTTTTCCAATAGCCAGGCTAACCCTCTGATGCCACAGCGAAAGTCCTTGTAGAACACCTCTGCAATACTACATATACAGGGGAGAAAACCCAAAGACAGTCTTTCTTCATTTCACTCTGACCAAAATTCACTTTTTGACACTCTATTTGTTCTGCAGGTAGGTCATACTTGTCTGTATTTTTTGGCTCCAGAAGAGTAGACTCAAGTTATAGCTTTTCCTTGCTCACACAGTTTTTGGAGGGATGTGTGACAGTCACCAGCATATGGTTCAGGAATAAGCAAAAGAAGGAATGAAGAATATTGATTTTCAATAGTCAGTCTCTCTGAGAACTCCAAGACAGACACATTGGTTTTCTCAAAGTCTGATCTCCATGAATTGTTAAAATAAAAATGTGGAAAAGTACAGTCTGTACAGTCATGATCCAGGTCATCTGCTGGGAGCCTTAGATCTATCAGTCATTGCTTTTCATTCAAAGAACCCTGACTTTTTCTGGTATCATTTTAAAGATGGATATTAAAAATCAGTTTTATTTTCCTTAGTTGAAAAGCTAGGTGATAGTGAGTAATGGCCAAGTGGTGAGGCACTGTATACTAATGAGACATAGGGAGTATCCAGTACTTTGGACAATGAGCTACGCTTTAATAGATGATTGGCAAAAATCAGTTCTAGCCAAATTAGTACCTTCTCTCTTTGATGCATTGCATTTCTTCAGACCTCTCTAAGTCATTGTCAAAATTTTTAGTTTCAAAGCCACTAGTATTTGAATCTAATTGCTGGCAAATGCTTTGACCTGCCTGATAATTAGTTTAGGAGTATGACAAAGCATTCATGCATTGTAACTTCACTTGTAAATGTTACTATAGACTAGAGTATCACGGAGAAGAATTTTGAGTAGCAGTTTGTTCTTGGGATTGTTCAGAAGGATTCTGGGCTAAAACTACGGCACCGTTTAAAATCCAAGAACACAGCATTTATTGCCAAGAAATAGCAAAACGAAACAAAAAACTGAGAAAAAGTAAATACAAACCGCACTACAACTCCCACTCATTCATGCACTGCTCACACAGTTACTATACGTACCAACCCCAGTGTTCTCAAGACCCCCAGTATGGTAGGCTTAAGACACTTAATGGGCATCCTTGTGGAGTAAACTTCCTCAGTGCCAGTGCACACCTCCACCTGCAGCAGGAACTGTCTGTTTTCTATACTGTCTTGGATTGAGCTGGCAAAATGCCAACTGTCCAAGNTCGGCCCTGATGGAACTGCCTAAGTCACTCTCACACACTGGCTCTTACGCCTTTTGAGATGATGTCGTAAGATGGTATGGAATACCATACTATTGGCTAGAAGAAGTCAGCTGTTAGCTAGCTCAGCCCAGCTCAAGTCAGCTGACAGTTCCAGGCCTAGTCTGAACTTTGAAACCTAAATTTAGGCCTACCTGGCTAAACCCATAACATATACACTCGGTCTGTGACATCTGTCTAGGTGTGCGTGACCAGCACATGCCCGTATAGAGGCCTCCAGTCCCTCCCCCTGTTATGTAACTGGAAATCCCCCTGCATTTGTGCAGTGTCTATCAAGGGTCTCTCTTTTGGGGTCGGTGGTCGTTACTTCTGCATCCTCTTTTTTTTCTCCTTGACTTGTCCTTGACTGGCTGTCAGCAAGTAGCCAGAACACAAAACAGTTTCAGTGTACACAAAATGTTTCTCCTTCAAGGCCAAAATCCCAGTTATCAGTTCTAGTTTTCTATAACTTGGCAAGAAAGAGAACAGGTTTACACAGGTGGCAAGGCCAGGCATGGACCAAAATACCAGCGTCTCATACATGAGTACACAGTCCGTAAGATGATGCCATGTTCAAAAAGCCAATGCATACAGTACATCAGTTCACTTCCTGTAATTGTAATAGTTTTATGGCAATATTCAAATCAGTATACCTTAATGCTTACCTACCTGTAGCTTAATCCAGTAAATGACTTAGAAGACAACATATCTGAAGCTTAAGAGTCTACTGTTTAAACTGCACCACATGGAGCAGAAATCTGAGACAGGTTCCCTCTGGTGGGGATGTAGACAAGAACAAGCCTTGTTATTCAATCCAAAAGACAGCATATGTCTAGGATCTTGGTATTAGGAGACAAAACATCAATGCAATGACTACAACTGTCCTTTTTCTGGCATCTGATGAACTCTGTCCACATATGGACTTTGAACATCTTTTTTTTTCCAAGGAAGGGATCACTATTCATAGTTCAAAAGGAATTTCTGGTTCTAGTTCTTTTGAATTAGGAGACATTACCATCTTGCTTGGAAGAGTTTAAAGGTATTTTTAAAACAATGCAATGACATTTTTGTTTTATACCAAGCCTGATCTCATAAGTACTTAACAATCATGATCCACTAATACTGATAAGAATTCTGGTCTTGTGGATTGAGGGAGGGGCTTGGGGCAAGCAAAGCACAGTGAAGTTTGGTAACAATGATTGGATTTATAGGTCACAATTTGCAACTTTGGTGCTTTGATATCATCTGACTTCTCATCTGAAGGACCAAGTCCTTTACTAAATCTTTGACCTGTAATCTGTAAAATGAACTTTTCAATATCTTCTGCTCAAGTAGTCTTTCTAATTCAGAGGAAAATTTGTGATTAGCATGAATTCTGATTCCACCTAATTAAATATTAAATATTTTTTAAATAACTTAGTTAAATTTCACACTCTTTTGAAGAATTATTTTTAGATGTTCCTGTATCTTTTACCCCAGTTTCCTTTGATTTTTGCTTCCCAGCTAGAGTTTCAAATTGCTAAAAATAAATGCGGGTCAGAAATTTGCTAAACTGTCCTTGTGTTTCAGCATTGATTGCTAGTGATAATCTCTCTGGCTTTAAAGTGACTTTTAATTCATGTAGTATCTAAGTCTATTTTGATTAGATGTTTTAGGACATACAGGATAAAGAAAATAACTAAATATGGAATGGTAGTTTAAAAAACACAGTACTGTTAAATGCAGGTCCACCAAAATGAGCATCACTTTTTCATATTGCAATAACTCCTTGTTGTGCATTGGATTCTCCATTCAGTAAACTCTTTGTTGAAGAATTGTGAAAGGTTTGACAGATGAGTAGCTGCGGTAATTACTTAGTTCTTTCCATCTCACTAGCTTTTTGTCTGATAAATGAAGGCTTAAATTATGATTTCAACAAATCTAATCTAAGTAGCACAGTTGGTTACAGTAAAATGCCTATATATTTTTTCCAGAGTCTGGACAATTTAACACTCCTTCCTTCCAGTTGTTTATTGTTTATGTCAAGCAATAGCATATATATAATAATTTTATTCAGTCACAGATTAAAAAGAAACTCTTAGTAATAGGTGCATTTTTATTTGATGCTGTTACCATCAACCAAATAATACCTTAATCCTGTTTTTAAGCAGCAGATAAGTACAAAATGAAAGTTAAGGGGGCAAATTTTTGTATTGTATAAATATCTCACAAATAGCAATAAGGAAAGAGAAGAGCCTCTGTCGTGAGAGAAAGCTAATGGACAGTGTTGCCACAAGAACATGTTTTTAGAAATTTAGAACTAAACAAAACCAAAAACCCTCAGGAGCTCAAAAAGTGATATATTTGTAAGAGGTTATACATTATGTTGTCACTTGCACTGGTGGAAGACTCCTTTGTGCTTGGTTATCTCAACCACTGTCTTGTGTTCTCTCTGTAGAAAAATATTCCTATAAATAAAGGATCTGAGGCCAAAGGCAAGAGATTTTGGGCTATATGTTATGGCTGACTGGGAATGTTCAAACAATTCATGCTGATGGTCTGACTTTTACATTCAGAATTGGACTGCAGTTTTACTTTTTCCCTGTTTATACTTGAGCATAAGCAAACCAAGGGAAAACGATTTCAGACCTGAAGTCCAACATACACTGTGTTTTAAATTTAAAGTTTTTCACTAGCAAGCAAAACTGAAAATTGTTGGTTTAGAAGATGGTATAATCAATTAAATAATACCAAAATTTTCTTGACATTTTGTTCAAAACTAATCATGCTACTCTAGACTGTCAGGTATTAACAATATTAACCAAAGTTTGAGTTGCCTATAGATCAAACCAGTGGGTAGGACTATGTTTCATACTTGATACATATCTTCAATTAAGTAACTGATAGAAGTCTACACAGATAAACCGGAAATATTGGCCAAATATAATACAAGAAAAAGGTAACAGGCTGAGAAGGGAAAGCTGAGGATGTCACCTTTTTCAAAATGTCATACATTTTTACTTTTATCAGTTTACTGTATTTTATAGGCAACCTAGAGTCTTTATTCATGAAATGGAATTTAGTAACTTGTACCCTGTAGGCAGGACAGTCATTACATTACTTGTATTACCAGCATCCAACACAATGATGCCATCCAGTAGTTCTGAGGGACCTAACTTTGGTTGCTTGTCAGATAAACTAAAACTAAAGTAAATCATCAGTTAGTCACTTCTACAATCCTCCAGAGAGTGGTCTTCATCTAAATCAGGTGTCTATCCATCCTGAGTCTAGGATTCTCAGGCGTATAGAAAAACTCAGTATCAATATACGGGATGAGCAGATTCCATAGCAATGAGCATTAGGGAGGTGGCCTGGTAGAAAGCAGTGAAAATCTCCATGGAAACAGGAGAGAAGACATGGTAATGTGACATGGAAACAATTCTTGCTGTATACATAGCAATAAATGTGAAGGTGGTCCAAGGGATACACTGTAACTAACTATGCTGTAAACAGTCAGAATGTAGAAAACTTTCAAAAGGCTGCAAATGCTGTGATGATGCTTTAGACTAGCATAAATGTTTAAGTTTGCTGTCTGTAGGTAATGAAAAGAGTTCTACATATAACCAGATTTAGGGAAAACAAGTATGTTGATACTTGCCAAATTCTTGCTTCAGTTACCACAGTAAGCCTATTTCAAATTTATTTGGCAACTTTTGTTTGATGAAGAGCATTGCTTTCTTTAAAATCTCCACACATGAGTGACAGTAGCCACCACAGTACACTGCTGACTCATGGACAGCTCGTTGTCCACCAGGATCCACAGGTCCTTCTCCACAGAGCTGCTTTCCAGCAGGTTAGCCCCCAGCCTATGCTGGTGCATAGGATAATTCTTCCCCAGGTGCAGGACCATGCATTTGCTTTTGTTAAATTTTAGACAATTCACTGCCCATCTCTCCAAACCTTCTGAGGTCCTTCTGAAGGGCTGCACAACCTTCTCAGGTATTGGCTGCTCCTCCCAACTTTGTGTTACCATTGAAACTTGCTGAGGAGCTACCTGCCCCTTCAACCCGTCATTGACAAATAACTCAAAGAAGACTAGACCCAGTGTTGAATCTTGGGGGACTCTACTAGTGACAAATCTTCAACTAGATTGTATGCCATGGACTGTGACCCTCTGAAATCTGTTGTTCAGCCAGTTCTCAATTCATCTCACTGTCCACTCATCCAGCCCGCACTTTCTGAGTTTCCCTGTAAGGATACTGGAAGACACAGTGTCAAAAGCCTTGCTGAAGTTGAGGTAGACAATATCCACAGCTCTCCCCTCATCCATCCAAGTAGTTGTTTCATTGTAGAAAGCAGTCACCACCAGTGAATCTGTACTGATTTTGCCTGATCACCTTTTTGTCATCCATATGGGTAGAGATGGCCTCCAGAATGGATACTTCATCACCTTTGCAGGGATTGACTGGCCAGTAGTTCCCTAGGTCCTCCTTCTTGCCCTTTTTGAAAACCAGGTGTCGTTTGCTTTCTTCCAGTCCTCAGGCACCTCTCCTGCTTGTCATAACCTTTCAAAGATGATCATGAGTGGCCTAACTGCCGTGTCTGGCAGCTCTCACAGATGCATCCCATCAGGGTCCATGGACTCATGGATGTCAAGATGAATATCATCTAAGGGCAGAATCCCAGATGGAAGGAATTTGTCTCTTCCTCTCACTGTAACCTCAGCACTGACCTTAGGGATGGGTGTTGGTAACAACACTGTTTTCTTCCCTGTGTTGCACAGAAAACTGGAAGTTTTGTCAGCATTTTAGAAGAAATAAACAAAAGTTGTGCATGTCAGTGATCGCTTGTTGTAATAGAACACAAGTCTGTATTTCTACTGAACTTCAAGGGATCTAAATATGCTTCAGTAACAATAGTATATATGCCAATTTAATGTTTTCTGAGTACCTTATAGCATTTCTTTTGCCAGTGTAACTTTGACAATTGCAATAGCTACAGTGTTTAAGTTTCTAACATCACTATTTTTGATAGTACTCTGTTGTTATCTTCTTTCCCCAGTTAACTAACACAGTGGAGTCAGTATTCATTCTGTATAAACTAAGGCTACATTAAAGTCTCATATAGTACAAGTGTTACTGTCAGATACTGATGAATGCTGATTGTCAAACATTTCATTAAATTCAATACATATCTCATGTAATTTGAATATAAATGCCATGTCTAAGTCTAAACTTTTCAGAACTGTTTTTCAACTCTCTGAAATGCTCTTAATATCAGGTGTCAGAATACCTGATATATGAAGGATGTAACAAATACATTATTTCCTGCACATTTTGTTTCAGTGAAAGGTTTTCTTTTCTTTACTTAATTGCCTTGGAAATTAGTTGCAGTGAAGGCCCAGTCTAGCATACTAGCTAGTTCCCTGAAGTCTGATTATGAATCAGTTTCTATCTTTTCAGGAAAGACATTCTGTATGTTAGGCAAAGCACACATTTCAGTGTCAAGCTTGACATTCTTCTTTTAGTCCTTTGCCATGTTAAATAAAATAGAAGACTGCAGTATGCAAAGTGTTTTTTTAAAAATTTTCATAACAGAACTGGCTTATGCCTTATAGTCAAAACTGTTCTGTCAAATCCATGTACCTTTCTAAAGCTCGGATGTGATTGTGACAAATGAAGACTTAAATCTGACACGGAATCATAAAGTAATACCCAGTGCATTCACTGTCAGTGTTCACCTTTCAGTTCATTTGTAACCTTAAGTATGAAACAAGTTGTCAACATACATATATCCAACAGGAAACATCACACAATCAGTTAGAAAATTGGTATTTCTAGTGAGAATCCCTTCTTGATCCACCTTAATTTTTAAAAAGAAGAAAATATTCCTGTCTGAATATAGTTAAAGTAATGGGCATGCCATGTCTATTTGTAGTCATACATGGAGTAGACTGTGTTAGGATTTGAGAGCAGAGAGAGGAAAGGGAAAAGTAAGACATCTTCTCGTGTTCCCTTACAGATTTAATATAAACTGAGTATATAAAATTTTAGACATTAATTCATTGTTCCTTAACCAAGAGCTTTTATGCCCTTTCTATTGCCTAATTCTCTTTGACTAATTTATTTGAGGCTAACACGCTTATGTAGGAAAAAAAAATCCTCTAAATCTAGTTTCTCAGAATGGTGATTTTGAGCAAAGATGTTGCTAATTATTGTTTCTATCCCTTTTTAGGTGGATGTTCCCTATGGGAAGCATTTCTATACTCTTGTAAAAACTGTCTGTAGACAAGAATGAAAATAAAATGTCACAAATGTGCTACTGTTCTCAGTGAAACTGAGGGATACCCACAGTGAAATCACTGTCATTACACTAAAGTTTTAGCATCAGTTAAGACAACCATGTTCTCTGTTGTTTCCTTAAGAGGATTGTTGTTTTTTACTATTCACCATTGTATTTCTTTGCTTTCAAAACTGCCACCATGTGACAAAGGAAATGCATTGAAACTTCTCATTACAATTTCAGCATCAGTATATTAAGCGCTGGCATGCATAGTTAAATCTATGCCAGTTTTTCCATTGGATGTGAGGTCTTCATTCATACTAAGCATTATTTTGGACTAGTCTATTATATAGCATGTCTTTTCTTACACCTGGAAGTAATATATATATACACAAAAGGAAATTCTTTAGAGTGAAGTCTGCTGTTACTGGAGAAGAACTACATTGTCATGATGTTCACCTGAAAAAGTGTCTCCTAATCTTACAGCGCATCCTACAACAATCTTTCTATATGCTTAGATAAGTGTTACATTAAATTGGACATGGGGCGAGAGTGTATATTTGAAACTCTAAAGCATTCCCCATTTCAGTGAATGAAACTACACATGCAGGAAGCCTTGAGACTATTCGTATGCCTCAATATGTTCACATAAGAAATGTACTAACATCCAAGTATGAGAGACACTCTTAGTTCTATCTAACACTGAGATATTATAACTAAATTCCTAATTTTGAATTCTCAGCATAGATCTAACAATTTTTAAAGATGTATATTTATTATAAAATAGTTTTAATTCAGTAGCATCAAATATTCTAGGTAATCTGATTTTATAATGGACTTGCACACAAAGCAACGACAGGAAAAGATAATTGAAAGATAATCAATTTAATGGAGTTTTACTTGGAGTAACAAATAATTTCAGTGAATTTGCTCATATTTCTTTAATTAGAAGTATAGGATATGTGAACAAAAATTACAAACAAACATATACACATGCCCCCCCACACACACACACATTCATTCTGAAAAATTTCACTGTTGTGGCATGAAGGCTTTTTCTCCTTGGTGTTTTTTTTTTTAATTCTGTTTTCATATTTCAGTTTTTTGAAAGTAGTGATGTGGCTACTTTTTAAAAAATGTGTTTACTAAAGAGATGAGTACCGATGTCTGATGTCTCCATTTTACAAACTGTAAGAGTATTTGAGCTTTGTATTTGTGATATTTTAAGTCCAGAAGGAAAATTAGAAAGGTTCAATACATAAAATTGTGAGCCGGTTTAATGCGGTGGAGGTAGCCAGGAAAGGCCTAAATGATATGGGAGCACTTCAGTTTTCAGCCACAGCTATAGAGTTTGCCGATTCCTTGCTGTCATTTTGCACTGACATATGGACAGTGTCAAAGTATCCTAAGGGTTTCTTCACAAATGGAACAAGTGAAAATGCCACCCTGGATTTTCTCATTCTCTGTATAAAGAAAGCTACTTTCCTTTTACTGTTGCTTGCACTTGAGATCAGGACCCAGTACCAGAGAAGAGAGAGAGAACTGAAAACAGAGAAGGGTATCTTGCAGATCTGAAATAATTCTGGAAAGTTTTCAGACTGCTACATTTCAGGAGTTCAGCTTTGAAATCATTACATACTTTGTTCCATGGGTTTATGTGATGTTTCACAGGAGCTTTTTACCTTGTAGTAGAGCCATGGCATTCAATTATAAGATTCTGACACTTGCAAACGTGACTGCTGAGTGACTGTTTTGGTGAAAAGCATTAAACCTACTCAGAAGCCTTCACATCTGTAAGATTTAAAGACAAATATTTGATCCTTGACTGTCATGTGAAAGGGAGGAGGGAGACAGAAATGCAAAGATTTCTACTCTTAATTGTATTATTAAAAGTTATTAGCTGTAAGTGCTTCCAGTCAATCAAATCCTTATGTACTCAACACTGTCTGTCTTTTAACTGAAAGCACACAGGTTAGAAGGGGTTCTGACCTCTAATATGAAGCCACACTTCAGCCAGGGAGAAATTATAGCTATAAATGCCTCCAGAAAAATTAGAGCCTTATGAACCCAGCACTGCCTGCCAAACTGCTGGACAGAACACAGGCTGGAAGGTCTTCTAACCCCTAATATGAGGACCACACTTAATAGGTAGAAAAGAAGTTTTCCACAACAGCTCCTGAAATACCATTTATTAATACAAATATGTGACAGTTATTGTAGGTTTCGCGTTGCTGGTGATAACGTTTAGCTGCAAGATTGTATTTAATTGATAATAAAAGACTGCAAAAGAAAACCAGCACAAAACACATTTCACAGAGACAAACACACTAAACTCAAGTTACAATACAGCAATGTATCCCATTTTAACAACAGACAGAAACTAGCAACAAAGAATCACTAACTAAAAACACAGCCACCTAAAACACTTACCTAGACACTCTCTCAATAACATAGGACAATAAAATATCTTGCACACCACTCTCTCTGTAACACAAAACAAAAAGAAAGAACAGAGCTTCTTTTTATCAACACACATGTTGAAAAAGAAACTACACATTGAAAGTAAAGCAAGTTAGTGTAGTTGCAAAACAGAGCTGGTATTATAAAGTAAGAATAGCAAAAAGCGACAACCAATATAAAGTAGCAAAGCATGAAGCAAGTTACTGTTATTAGTATTAAAGTAGCAAAACACATTTAGTAAAGGAGATGCTTATAAAGTGAGAATCAAAGTAGCTGTTAGCATAAGATGTACGATAGAATGTATAAAGGAAAAAAGTAAAGTTAAGAAAGTAAAGTTAGAAAAAATAGAAAGCACATGGTCTTCTCACCCCTACATCGTTCCAGGAGGAGGAGAAGAGAGGACAAGGTGCAGCAGTTACCCTCACAGAGATGCTGGCATTTTCCTCTCTCCCATTTGAGTTTAAACTCCAAATGCTTTTTATACCTTTTTTTTTTTCTTTCATGTGGTTTGTGTGGCTAAAAGTCAA
>VWZD01001010.1:805771-844098 GCA_013396695.1 Sakesphorus luctuosus | reverse complement strand
GGGGGGGAGGGAGTGATGGTGATGCAGATGCCTGAGGGGAGGTGGCTCCTTGAGTGGCTATAGAAGATGTCACAAAGGGAGTCTATGTCATTCCTCAAACAACACTCCACTCTATGTTAATCTTAGCAGTTTGAAAGCCTTTGTCCTTGGCCAAACATACCCCTCCAGGAGGCTGAGACATCTCCTTCAACCCATCAGGCCTTATCAGGGGCCATCACCCCACACTTGACTATGCTCAAGTTTTTGTCTGAGAACAAATTTCAGACCAAGACTTATATTTTCAGTGTCCAGAACTCTTTTTACTTGGTGAAGCCTCATTTTGAAAATTATAAGAAGAAATATTGTTAGCCCCTTTCAAGCTGGTCAAAAGTTACCATTGAAGGTTCTGAAGGTTATTTCAGTGTTTGTAAATTTGGGGAGGCGGGCAGAGGGAAGAAGAAAAATAATCATTTTCGTACCTCTGATACAATTCTATGGAATTATGAGTGGAAAAATGGTATCTTTTTATGTTCTTGAGTTGCAAGGTATTTTGACACACAAAGGCAGTTTTTCTATTCACAACACAAATATTTTCATTGAGCGTTCAAGATGAGAGTCTTCCTTCTAGACTATTTCCTGTAAGTCATATGTTAATGCTTGGTCAGACTGTACTGAGTATTCCTGGTCTTCTATAGTAGATCATCTCAGCAGAATTCTCAGCTAAATAACTAAATACAGTTAACTAAAGAGAAGAGTGAGATACTCAAGGCAGTTTGACATGGGTACATTGTGGAGCTGGAGAAGAGCAGTATCTCTGTGGCATTGCATTATGCTCTGTGACATAGCCCTGTGTCTCTATGTGCCCTTTCTGTTCCCTCTGACTGTGTATATTCCTTCTCAAATGGTACCTGCATGGAGGCATTTGTCTAAAAGCACTGAGGAGTTTTGCATCGTGTGAAAATATGCCAACCTACCATTTCAGAGAGGTTTGATCCAGCCTCAAACATCACCTCCATAACTTCACATTTTAACAAAACATCAAAAATACAGGGAAAAATTAATTTTGCATTCTTACTGATACACTGTAAAATTTCAGCAACTTAGAACTTACTAAGACTTATAATAACCTAGTTGGAGTAACAATTAGTTTAGTTAGAGCACCATAAAAATCTGCTGAGGCTAAATGTGAAATGTTCAAATGGCTGAATAGCAACATCTTTGCCACTTGAAGTAAGTAATTCATTACCTACAAGAATATTATATTTGTGTCACAGATGGCCATACTAGGAACTTCTGGATTTTCATGGATTTGTACTTTTTTGAAGCTGAGATGTGGAAATGGAGTCAAGCCTAAAAAGAGATTCCCTAAAAAGTGATTGATCAAAAATCTCAGACACGTGGTGGGATTCTTGGGGTTGTCCTGTGCAAGGCGAGAAGTTGGACTCAGTGATCCTTGTGGGTTTCTTTGAACTCAGGAGATTCTATAATTCTATATAAATGTTAAGGAAAAGGTTCAGATATAACAGGTTGGCTTTACTGTATATTTATCTGTGAGAATCCCTTTAACAAGGGAAGAGAAATTCTGGTTAAGTAAGAGATTTCAGAAACATCTGATTCCCCTACAGTGCCCATGACCATTTCCAGGATAATAAATCCTTAAACACAGTGAAAGTAATGCATTAGAGAGTGTCAAAACTATCATTTGTCCTAGACAAGCTAGTAGTGAGTATGCATATCTTATTAGTATGTGGTCTGATATAATCTGTGAAAAATTACTTTGTGAGCACAATGTCCTTCCAGTAAAACATCTAAAAATTCTTTTCTTTCTCTCTTCTGTGGATGACAAGAGCAAGTTTTGAATCATTAGAAAAATCCAGGAAAGAAAACAGTAGTATGTTCATACTGGAAATAGTCCTAAGACAAGATTCTCTTTCATTCTTAAGAAAGTTTTGCTGTGTCCAAGAGTGTTGTATGAAAATATTGAGCATCTAGCCAAACTGACCCTCAATTTAATGTTATTAATAGTAACATATAATATAATATAATATAGTAACATATAATATAATAATTACAATATACAATATCAGATCAGAAAGCACAGACTTTCACATTAGAGTAAATCTATTAGGATTTTTTTAAAAATTCATGGAAATATAAATATAAAATTATCACAACTCTTTAGTTGTATTTTCAATCCTTTCTTACACAGACATAGAGGAAGATATTTCTAATGCAAGCTCCAAACAATGTCTCACTTTAGCATAACATTCAGTTACAATACCATAAGGTTTGTTTCCAAGACCATCTATTTTACATGTCCCCAAAAGAAAAGGGAAGGAGCTAAAAAGGTTAATGACAAATGGACAAAGTTGTCATTGTGAATGATTTATTTTCTGAAAACTATGCTTTAAAAAGTACCAAAATTCTNGAATCACTTTGCCTGAGCTGGTAACACACAACTCTTCAGCTCTGCTGTGTCCACTCTTGAAGCAGTAAGTTTAGGGCTTTTGACCTGTGAGGAAGAGACAGCAGAGATTAGTTTAAGTGAAAAATAGAATTTACCCCAGTTCCAAACTCTGCTTAGCTTCCTGGCACAGATCTCAGTGTTAACAACATGGCATTAAATATCAGGGAAAAGGGAGGGAGGAAAAGCTGTTTGGGGGAAGACCAAAGCAGCACCACACAACAGCAACATGGCAAGTCAAGGCTATGGTAGGGTTTCAGCATCAGGGGAGAAGCAAGGAGACTTCAGGGATNGAAGATATTTCTAATGCAAGCTCCAAACAATGTCTCACTTTAGCATAACATTCAGTTACAATACCATAAGGTTTGTTTCCAAGACCATCTATTTTACATGTCCCCAAAAGAAAAGGGAAGGAGCTAAAAAGGTTAATGACAAATGGACAAAGTTGTCATTGTGAATGATTTATTTTCTGAAAACTATGCTTTAAAAAGTACCAAAATTCTTAGAATATGGAAAGCTTTGATAGGTCCAAAAAAGAAACATTAAGAACTTTTCAAAATTCAAAAATAGAACCATTTAAATAAATCTTGTTTTGAGTTTAAACAAACAGATTTACAAGATTACATAGCAAAATTAAACTGAAACTTTGCTTTGGATTGAGTCAAGCACTTAAGTGCAACCTTTTTTTTCCCCTTGCAGTGAGGAAAAACTAATGTTTTATGCTTCAGATTGAGCAGAAATTCACTTTCTCAAATAAATNGAGGGAGGAAAAGCTGTTTGGGGGAAGACCAAAGCAGCACCACACAACAGCAACATGGCAAGTCAAGGCTATGGTAGGGTTTCAGCATCAGGGGAGAAGCAAGGAGACTTCAGGGATGAAGGGAGCAGCATCCAGCACTGGTGAAAGCCATGGAGGAAGCAGTGCAAGGTCAAAAGGGCAAGGCAAGGCAGGCAGCAGTGAGACTGGCTCCAAAAACCTTAGGAGCTGCTCATCTGCACAAAGCAGCTGGAGGTGAGATAGAAGCTGCTTCATGGCAGAGGGCAGATATCCATCAAAATTAACAAGTTACAGAACTAATCAAATTTCCAGCTGCTTTCAGGCAAATGAGTAACAACATTAATTACCATGGCTTTTTCCTATCTCCACTGGTCAGAAGGCACTAGCCCTTTGTTTTGAATTCACATAGCATTAGTTGAAACCATTCCTATTATCTTAGGAGGAAATCACTGAAAAGAAGCACTTTCAGAAAAGGAGTCTGTAAATGTCTAATATTATGAATGCAATATACAATTATTTATGTTTGGAGAGGGTTCAGAATTTCCCATGTATAAAGGATCCTGTTCTCAGCAATCCCAAACAATCTCTTTGTGCCATGATGTTATTATTTAAAACAAACAACCCCCCCTCCCTGCCCCCCACCCCAAACAATTAAAAAATAAATTTGAATGTGAGATAATAGATGGGAGAGTTACTTTTTATTTAATTTTGAGTTACTGTGCTACACATAGGCAAACAATGGCACCAAAAAGGTCACAATCTAAAACAGCAAAGCATCATAACTCCTAGGTTATAGCTGCTGTGATTTAGTTGCTTGAATTCAGCTCAAGGATAACTGTATTTTCAGCTGCATCATAGCACAGCTTCATGGGCACTCACTGTGTATGTTAGCCAGCAGCCTAGCTGTTCAAGCAGTAATCTGTGGTTTGGAAAGTACTTTCCTCCAATTTCAGCTACAGACTAACATGGAAACAAAACCCAGCTCCAGCTCATAGCTGGCAAGATTTATTACAAGGACAGCCCAAACAATTTTCCTCAGGCTCTCGGTGGAAGAGACCATGACTCCTGTGCATTGTGCTGATTTTTCACTGTTCCTGGTGTGAGTCAGATTGTTTATACCTGGACAAGGCTCTCCCAGGGAGACAGACCTCCCCTGTGGCTGGTGCTTGGACCAGAACGGGCAGTTTGTACACTGGTTCCTTGCTGAAACTTTCATGTTGTGCAAGGAGATACCCTTTGACAGGTACTTTACCTTGGACAGAGCTAAAAGAAAGAAAGATTTGAGCGCTCCCATGGATGTAGAGACTTAAATTCCTCCCAGTTTTTGTTAGGTTTATACAATTTATGTCTTTACCTGAGCCCTCTCTCTAACCAATTCATTGTGGTAGGGTTTGATAATGATTTATAAACACTAGTGTAACTTTAAAACACTGTACATTTTGCACCCCACCCCACCCCACCCCCCCAAGCTGCAGGCTCTTAAGAATTCATTTCTAAACTTTGGTATTAATTTTCTAATATATTTTGTTTTGGACTACGCTGGGAACTGTTGCTTATAACTTCTCAGGGGATATGCTCTGTATCCATGTATACTAATCTACATTTAAATATTTAATGCTATACAATGGCATAACTGTGATAATGTCTTTCCCTCAGAGGTTTATTCTACCAAAATTAACAAATGAAACTAACTTATGCAGGATACTTTGTTTTCCTGTGACAGAAATGTCCAACTTTTTTTTAATGAAACATTTTTACATTTCAGACTACAGATCTATAGCTGATTTCTGTTCAAGCTTCATAGTTCATGACAACAAATTATTTATTTTTCATAGATAATACTAATAGTACATTCATTGAGTTTATAGAGAATATAATGTCTATAATAGTCATAAGTCATGCTGAAGATTATCTAATATTCTCTTTGGAGATGGTGAGTCTCTATTAGCCATAAATTTAGTTGGTTTCTTAACTAATTTTAATTTTTTTAGCTCTATCACATCTTCACTCTACAAGCCACATATGGAGTCAGCTCTTGAATGGCTCTTTCGCTCATGATCAATCACAACCTGGTGATATAGCAGAACCAGAGGTATAGAACGAAGGCAGCATGCTTCAGGGACTGCCTGAATCCTGAAATTAATTTATTTTTCTTCCTCTACATATAAAAGAGTTTGAGTTTAGTGCATTAAGGGCATGCCACAAAGTTCATCTTTTGTGGTGGGCCTGAAATTGTAGGATTTTGAGAATTGTGTAACATCATCTTAATTTATTATTATCTTTCTGGCTTAGCTATTTCATTAAAGAAGAGCGAAGCAACCTTTGCGTGTATTGCAATTTGAAAAGATGGCAGGGTATCTAAGCAGTACAACACAATTTGCAGATATTAGAAGCATGAAGGAACTAAAGATATGAAACCAATTCATCTTAGAGCAGCTTTAATTCTATAACAATAATCAAATGGATGCAACTTAGATGAAAGTGTAACACCAAGAACAGTTTCTGTTAAAAACAAAATGCGATTTAATTACTTATTCTAACTGTTCTACAAGTTTATTTAATGATGCATAGACACTGGAGATGCCAAGAAATTATGGCATATCAATGTCAGTGTGAAATTATTTGCATCTACCCTGTGCTTTGTTTGCAATATAGGATACAAAAATATAGCATGCTCAAGATTTGATGAGTAACACCTTTATTAAGCACATTGACTAGCACTAAATTAGAACATAACACCCCTGGCAGTACACATGACAGCTGCATGAACATAAAGTGAGTTCCTTTCATCAGTATCTTACAATTAATGACATGTGAATTCATAACGATCAAACACTTCTTATGCCCAAGATATTTTTCAGCTATTCAGAAACAAAATATGCCAGCTCATCCAGGTACCCTTGGAGAAGTAGTTTTTAATAGGCTGGTATGTGGCAGTTAGAAGAAGAGGTGACAATTATCTAACATAAATGTCATCTTATCTGACACCTCCATAATGAAAAAGTGTCTTGGTTTAAAGACAAATACTGGGAGACATGAACTCCAATAAGATGAACTCCCTGTCCCTTTTATAGAGGGACAAAAAACCTGTGAGGTTATAAGTGAAAAAACAACAGTTTACTAAAAGGAAATAGCAGTAATTACAAAGATACAGAGGAAACAGTTTATTCACAAAGAGAGGAATCCACTACCCATGTGGTCTCTGGGGACACAGGGGAAACAAAATGGCCAAGGGTTATTTCCCTGCCAGCTGCCTCCTTCAGGTCTTAACTGCAGCGGTGGCACCAGCTCAAGGTCTCTTTGTTCCCTGGCTGTGAGTGGTGCCAGGGCCTCTGTCATGGGCAGCATTTCCGTACGGGGAGTGGGTGGTGGTGGACGGTGGGCTGGTGGCACTCGAGCAGTGGTGGCAGCAGCAGACGAGCAGCAAGTGAAGTGTAGCAGCTCCCGGCTAGATCATTTGCCTTGGAACTGTCCACTTCAGCACCGCAACTCTGTACTAGCACTACAGAGAAGAAATGGGAGGATCAGCGGACAGCAGAAGTGACCAACTTCTGCCCGTGGGATTTTTGGGCATGATTCACAGTTTTGTCAACTGGGATAAAATCAGGTGCACTTCTGTTTCTCAGCGTGGCTCTTCTGCTGCCCCAGCCAGACAGGAATGGCTTTGGGCTGCAGCTGAGACCCTAGAAACAACTTTTACCCATGGAAATATCCCACCTCCCCTCCAACAACCTGTGCTGGGTGGGCAAGACAGCTCCCCTCAGAAGATGTAATGGCATGAATATTCATCACTAAAAATCTCTTCCCTGGCTTTTGACCATATCAGAGAAATTTTACAATCACTTTACAGTTGGCGTTTGAGACATTTAGGGATCCTGGGAAGCACCAGTGTCTTTTTGTCACTACTGACACTTTTCTTTCATGACCCTTTCAGTCAGTCAGGCCAAAGGAACAAGCTCAGTCTTTCTCTAGGCTTTATAAATAGGACTCAGAGGCCTGTATTTTTGTCTCATTTTGTCATGCTTCAAAATGCATATTTGTAAGCATTTGTGTAGCATCCATTCTGGTGGCGACTGAGCACATCATAGATGTTAATAACAGCAACATAATAGGCATCTCTCTGGAGAAGAAAACTTTTTATCTTTCAGCTGAGATATGTCTTTTAGGTCTTGTATCATGAGGGATGACCCATATTGCTAAACACTTTACAAATATCAAATTATCCTTGTCTGAAAGGCGACATACAACACACACCATCTAGGATTACCCCCGAGGAGCTAAATCCAAGAATATGCTCTATTTGCTTTTACAAGCCAACCTCCTCTGTCATCTTGGTTTGGATGGAGATAAAAAAAACACAGACACAAACAGGAGTCTAACAGTGGCATGAGTTGGGGAAATAACAGAAACAGAAGATAACACAGGTGTGGTAGGGCCTGCTGAGCCATTTTCCCAACTGATTACACAATCTAGGAATAGATCTCATGCCCCACTGGCATTTTTGATATATATTTTCTGACAGCATTATTTTGTCAACAAGACTTACTAAGTACTTAGAAATTGGAGCATACACTCTTTTGGACACATCAACTTTGTTTCATCTGGTTTGCAAGATGATTTATTAATTTCTACTAATTGCATAGTTCACGTGCATTGACTAAGGCAAATCACTGATTTTTAATGTGTTTGGAGTTAAGCAAACACAGTAAGAAATAGATTTACTTTCAAATAATATGGAGGCTAACTGTCTATTCAAACTGAAATTTTCTGTCCTGTGCAGAAAACTTGAAGGCTTGGAATGAAACTTTCTGTGTCCTAAAGAGTGTGCTGAGAGCTCTGTCTGTTAGCAGAGCATTCAAAGCCAGGAGACAGAAGAGATGTCTAAAAAATAGTTTAACTTCTGCAGAGCAAATTTTTCTTGCTTTTGTTTTCCACTCAAAGAGGAATGTCAAACAGAGGATTTAGCAAGCAGGAGGAGGGAACTTAATGATAATCCAATCACAAGGCAATAATGACTGAATTCTCTTCTGCGGTGCCTTTCCATTTATTAATGGCTGCTTCCAGTCTGATATTTAATAAAAAGTCTTCAATTCTATATTCAATACTATATTTAAAAATTGGTTTAGTGTAATCAATGTTTTTCAGTTTGTAATATTTTATCTCCTTAATTCAGAAATAATAACAAAGAAAAATTAGAACACACACACACACACAAGTAAACTTTTAAAAACCACAGAATAATAAAAATTACTGATGTTTATTCACCTTGCATAAAATTGTTACTCCTGAATGAGCTGAAATCATCCCATCCTAATAAACTGAACCTTGTTTAAAAATTCAGAACATATTTTTATTTATGTTTGATTAGCTGTGACTTGTCCAAGTGCTCTGACTTGCATCTAACTAGTTCCATTTCATCCTTCAATGGACTTGCTATTTTGGTTGTGTTATATAAGGTCTTGCCAGGAATTTGTTCATATTAAATACTCCAAATTCCTTTTTATGCACCCTCAGAGATATTATACTTTTAAAGCCATGAAGATGTATTCGGAGATCTGTTTCAAGAACAAATATCCAAAAGAATTAAATCTTACAGTGTCTGTGCTAAAATCTTTCATGCTGTCACTCAGTATGCTACTAAGGAGAATATCCTGCTCCAAAGACCATAAATAAACTTTTATTTCTTCTTCAGGGAAAGTAATTGCCTTGTTTGGAATTGAAAGAAGTGGCAGAAAATCAGTCTGTAACATCTCACTAAGGAAGACTCATTTTAATGTCATCAGGCATAGAAAGCAAAGAATTTATTTTCAATTACGAAATATGTATTCTTGTGACAACACTTCATGTGACTATACAGGCAATCCCATTTAAGGTATAAAAATGTTAAAGTAAATTAAGCATTAGACTCCATTAAAATATTGCCGTTATAGTTGTAATTGTTTTGATGACTCTAAAATAGATTTTTTTCTGAAACTTTGATCTTCACAATCCAACCAATCACAGTGCTTAACAAGACTATGTAATTTACTTTTATGTATAGCTAAATTTCTTGACAGGTTTGAGATTCATAAAGGTAGCACCCCTGTATAGTCCCATCCATTACTATACTCTGGAGCTTATCCACTAGCCTTCATTTGTGTGTTATTCCTCAACCTTCTGTGTAATGCTGGGATCTGCATATGCCTGTTAAAGCTGTAGGAACTGAATTTCAAATAAGCATGCAGAGTCAGCAAATAATAAGCTGACTTCTGAAAATTTTGGAGAACAGACTGGACTGGAAGATGACAGGTTCTTATTCTCCTGTCTCAGCTTAGCAGTACATGATGGAGTACTTCACACTTTAAAAGCTGTTCCTCTGGAAACTGAAAACCATAGTAGCTGGATGTTAATCTTTCTTCTAGTTAAGAAGACCACTGTTGCTGTTATACTGCTTCAAATATAAATGAGGAGGTCTTCTATTTTTATAAAATTACTAAAGGACAACTGAAAAAGGGATACCTAGAATAGGTGGATGTGAAAGGATGATGTTGGTTTCAACATCCTTTCCAGTTGAAAATTTGAACTCAAGATTCACCAAGAGTAACAGAGGAGAGAGACTCATGTGTGCTAGTTTAAAGATAAACTGTCAGGAGAAATTAATCAAACTCAAAAGAGATGACAAGACAGTTACAATTTAATAAAAAGATTATATTAAATAAAATGATACAGAGAAAAAATTGGTTTTAACCAACAAAACCCAGAAGTATAACACAGCACCCTGGGGCATAAACAGAATGGTGTTAGCTGCTGTGCTGAGCACCATGTGGTCCCCCTGAGTACAAAGAAAAAGGAAAGGAAACCTGTTGGTGAGGATGATGGTCACAGTTCTGTCAAAGCAACGATCACAATCTTGTCGAGAGTGGCAGTTGCAGTCCTTTTGAGGTTCTGGTCCTCTTCTGGATCCCACAAGTGGTACCCCAAGTCCCACAACCCCAAGATTATATATGATCAGGTTCATGTGGGAATGCCCAGTCCCTCCCTCAGGGCAGGGAGTTTCTTAAGGGGTGATTTAACTCTGTGTGTCATGGGATATCTTTGGAATCTTTGGGGACCGATTAGCAGACATGACTCCTCAGGCTGGGTGTGAAAGTGCTAATACCTTCATGGCCAAGTCATTGGTATGAAGACAGGAACACTCTCCTACCTCACAGGCTCCTTGAACACCCAGATTGTAGCCTGAGGGGTCAGGTGTGCCCTGGGCAGCTGCTGAAAATGATCCATTATTAGCAGTTCATAAGAAAGGACCCAGAGGGTGTAGAACACACAATTTTGGTTACACTCATACAGTGATAAGCTGGTCCTGGCTGCTGTAACTGGGACACGATGTCACCTCAGACTCTACAGTCCTATTCTATTCTATTCTATTCTATTCTATTCTATTCTATTCTATTAATAGTATTATGTATTATAGCGCATATACTATTAATATATTATTATATAGTAAATAAACAATGTCATGTGTTTTGGGACCTGGTACTATATATAATATATAATTTATTATATATGATATCTTTATATTATCTATATTATAAAATAGTTCATGAAGACTCTAACAATAATTAGGATCTGAAGGGTTTATGTATTTCAAGTTGGGTGAAGACAAAATGCTCATGTTGAGGACTAATTCTTTCTTCCTAAAACTTCTGTAAGCTGCTGGTGTCAGCCTTCTCTGACCAGCAAGTGAAAATTTTTAATTAGATACCAGTAAATATTAGGTCCAAACCTTCCTCCCAGGTGTGAGGCTGCTAACCTGAAAACATCTAAGAAATTTAGGACTAATTTGCTGCAAGTGTTCTTTCAGAAATCAACATGCTGGATCTGCTGTGTTTTATGAGCTCAGTACAGTGCTTCAGAAGTCCCTTTAACACAGCTTTGTCCACTCAGAAGCTGTAGCTCATGATTCCTGACCACTGTTAAAAAATAACCTCAGTGCTGTGGCACCAGGATTTGAAAGAATTACCTGCTGAACTGTGTTTCTAGGAGAGGAACAAAAATCAATACTATAAGAGAAAGAGCAGGCAAGAGCATGTGAAAACCCTATCATGGAAATGTTTCTCAGTGGATGTTGTCTGGATGACAAACTTATCAAAGGTGAGATAAAAGATGCAAAGACTGATTACAATCACATCTCTGTTTTTAATTTTTATTAATATGCAAATAATAAATATACTAGTATAAATACATTAGTACAAATATATTAGATATGACAAAGTTAAAGAATTCTTCACCAAGAAGTCTTTATCCAGACATTACCCTTATTGGTTGAGACAGTGTCTACACACAGACCTAAATCCAATAGAACACATGCATTTATACAACCCCTGGGCAAACAGGAGGCTAATTGGTCAAAACAGGATAAGGATACAGCTATTTCCAGCCCTTAGGAAGTACTTTTCCCTTCCTGCCAATAATTTTGTAGTATTGTGTAATTCTTTGCTCTAACTTTATTCTCATCACTCCAATATGGTCACTTTACTCACATACAGTAGTAGCTTTGGCTCTGTGCATGTGCCAAAAAAATTCTTTTGATGTTTGTGGCTGAAAGAAATCTTATCCTCCAAAAGAATCAGAAATCTTCTTTGCTGTGGAATACAAAAAATATTTCCCCAGGATCTCTGCCATAAGCAAGATAGTGGTTTTACAGATATATCTAAATTGCTACTTCATCTCCTCAAGTCTTCATAATAGGTAAACTTTCATATTTACTGAGATCAGTAATATTGATGCAAAAGACTTCAGTGATATATATGCACATTCTACAAGAATTAGACTGGAAAATTAAGAAATCAAACTCTAATATTGGAAAATGTTCCTTTTATTACTTTTTCTGAGTCAACACTGGGAGGTTCAACTAAAAACCAGTTCTTTTTTATTTAATTTCCTATTTTTTATTTCTAATTCTTATTTTCTAATTCTTCTTACTATTGTTTTCCATCACAATTTAAAAAAAAAAAAATAGATGGATATTTCTAGGCAAAATGATCTTAATTTCACAAGACTTTTTCATTTTCTTCCTGCTGTAAATGCCTCTGTTTCATTGATTTTTAGTGTCCAGATGAAAAATTGGTCCTATACAATGGCTAATATAAATGTTTGCTTTTTTTCACACAATGAGAAATGACCTTCAGTAGTGTAAGCAGGGAATGGCAGACCCACCCACGCCTCCAGTCACACATCCACTCGCTCAGCTATAAAACATGACCCAGCTTCAGTTTGATTCCTGCACCAAACCAGGGAACCCAGGTTTTCTTCTGGCAGAGGAATCACTGGCTCTGTGTAAAGCATCTCTAAAGGAATTATTTTTGCAGTGTGGGATTTTATGGGATTACTGCCAGAATGCTAGCAAGCAGCAGACTATGTAACAAAATACAAAAGCAAGCAAAAATGTGAGTCCAAGGTGACACTGAAAAAAATAAAGGTACAGAAATTAATTATCATTCTGAAGTCAACAGATTTATAGTTAGTTCAAGTACAAAAAGTATGTTTTAACTGGACGACTATATCAATTACTGATACAATTGGGCTGTTAGAAATTCATAAACCCATTATTATTTGTATCTCAATTAACTCAAATTACAAGTGGTGATGGTTTCAAAATTCACTACAAAAGGAATATATTTTTAATGTGTACTATAAACCACAAATTTCATGTATCTGTGATCCTCATTTGATTAAACATTATCAGTGTGCTCATGCTTGTTGACAGTAAGAACTACTTTTATCTATCACACACAGACATGTATTCAAAGGTGGTGCTTCTTGAAATTGTTGTGCAGTCATTATAGTATAGCCTGTCCCTCTGTGAATCAGATGAGAAATGGGGAAGCCATAAATAAAGACCATGTCTCAGTCAACCCACATATTCTTCTAGGAACATCTTTTTTCTATCTCTGGGTTATACTGAGCTAGACTGGATTCGGTGGTGTGAAATATTACCTTTAGTTAGATTTCTACAAACAGTTACCAGCAGCAGCACCTGCTCTTCAGATTTTGTGAGGTGTATTATATGTATAGGTGTATTAGGTGTATAAGCATTCCAATATTTAGAATGGAAGGAGTTTTTCTTAGCAAACAAAATGGCTTAGAAGAGTGTAGCACTGAAATTATTCAGCCATTCTGTTTTGTTTGTTATTTGTCTTTCATTCTCCATGTGGGGACAACAGGTATACATACAGACTATAGTGGCAAGCTGACAAAGTACCATAAAACACAAAATGCCTCTGAAGACATAGCATTTGAAAACAAGGTGTTTGTGACTACTGCCGCCCAGAAAGTTATTCCTGAAACTCCTATTCTCTAGAAAATAAACAGGGAAAGAGAGGGAGATCATGATAGATTCACATTTCCTGATTTAAACTATGTAGGCTGAAATTTAACCAAATTTAAATATACTGAGACATGCTCATTTACTGATCATGCTAATTTACAAATATAAAATAAAATAGGGGACAATATGCTAAAGGTTGCAAAGTGCTTAGTCAATAAGAAGACAGCTTTTACCCAATACACACGCTTGTTTCTTTTTCTTCCACATGGTTTTGTCTCTCTGAGATGTGGAAAAGGTTTTGACCAATTGATTTTACCATAGCTGTTTTCCAAAAAGGACAAAATTACAGGAATATTCTGGTAACTTCAGCTAAATTGTCATCATTCTTCTGAGATAAGATAGAACACAGAATGCCATCAGAAGTAATGTTTGTACCAAGGAAAGAACTGCCAGAAATCTCTGTTTGAGTTAAATCAAAATCATTTGGCCATCTAAAGACAGCAGAAAACTTTAGGACTGGGTGCTTTTAAATATTGATTGCACAACTGGAGTGATATCCTTGCTCTCTAGTCTAACCACACTGTGTAGGAACAAGCAGCAGTTATTTTTATAGCAATTACTATGAATTAAATACTTGAGAATGTGAAGTCAGAACAGTAGCTAAAATGTTAGTTTCCTCTAACAAAATGAATGTAATATAAAGCCTGAAATCAAAACATCCAGAACTTAGATGATTTTTGTAAAAATTTGTGCTATTTTTACTATTTAACTAAAGTTGCAGTTCTGCATAGATTGAAAGAACATAAGCAGACCGCGGAAATTGTGCAGCAAGACTAGGTTTGTGCATTTGAGTGGTAAAAAGTAATTTAAAATAGGGAATAAACATTGATGAGATTCAGAAAACAGTAAAGGGAGTACATGGTAGAGGAACTGCAAAAAGCACCACAGTATTAGAATATTTTACAGACACTGGAAAAACCCCAGAATTTATATAATCTTCCATTTTATCAGAAAGGAGACATGAATATAAATACAAAACTCCACCAAAAAGAAGATAATTCCTAAGAGAAATATTTATGTGACATACTGAATGATGCTGGCAGCTGGATTTCTCAATATCTGTGCATATATAATACGTATTTCTTTGACCTACCTATAGTGTGAGACTGTGCTATAGTGATTAGAATGTCTATGGAAGTAGCAAGGAAATATACACTTAAAGCAGTTCACGCTGCTGAGATACAATCCAAGGTTAAGAAAAGTGTAACCCTGAAACTGAAACAAGAGAAGTTGACACAGAAAAGTATTTTTGCTGTGTTCTGAAATAGATTTTAAAATCCATATCTAAGGTTGTTGCTTGCAATTGTTGCTGAATAAATTAATTTTATTATTCTGTTGCTTTCAAATAGAAAAAGTATAACAGTAGCCTAGTCTTCTATATTTTAAGTAGGGATAAGGGGGGGAAAATTCATTTACATCCACCACTGTCATCATGTCAAAATACATAACAAAACACCACACTAGCATTTTGAGAATCATTGAAGAAAGCAGCAGATACACTTTCAAAGAAATACCACACACACACACACTTTACTGATCATAATATTTTCTTCTAGTAGTGTATATAAAATAATTTGCAGTGCAGCATTTCTTTATGCTCCTTTGACTTAATTATTTCATACCAAATCTTCATAAAGTCAAGATTCTTCTGCCCTTGCTGGGACATCTAAGAGTTAGGCATCTAGCTAAAAATAGATTACCATAGATTTACTTTATAATCAATGGAAATAGGTCTCTTTATCAGGGAATTAATCTTATTGTCAGCAAAATAATCAGTTTTTCCCAAAACAGTTGTTTTAGGCTTTTCCAGATCCAAATACCTATGTGTGCTTGTCAGAAGAGAAGCAGAATAGGTGGGACACCCATGGCCCTGTGATATGTTCCCTGGTAATCTGAAGTGCAAAAAGTGACAGTAGACACCTGTATTCTGCCAAGTCAATCTTCCCCTGAGCATCCAATGTAGTGGGCACTCTCTGAAGGGCTCTAGCTATACAGGGAGTTTATCATGATGAATTAAATGCACATTTATAGCTACATAGATATTTTAATGTTATCTCACTTTTTATACTAATATCTTTCCTACTAATAATCTGTGCAATTCTTCACAAACACAACAAAATAGATACTCTCTGCTGTCTATTGTTGACTTCAAGATCATCTTCATCAAGGGAATCTATGCAAAACTAATTACCTCAGGTGTCTTTCCAATATGAGACATACCACAGCAGAGATTAAATTCAGGGGGAGAGGGCTAAATATCTGTCTACAGTATCTATTTTTAGATTTTGGAAAAAAGATGAGAGAAAGGGACAATGGATGCTATGGGCAAAATTAGTCTCTTTTTTGCTGCTTTGCCCTCCAAAGCTGCCATACTGCCCAATAATGCCCAGCTAAGGGCAGTACCACTTTATGTGTATAATTTAGTTTTATATAGCGAGAGGGTGTGATTTAGATCAGCTGCCTTTGTAAATTACTCTGAATTGTCATCTAGAGTAGTCAAGTCCATGCTTTGACCCTAAAGAGCCAAGACTAAAGGCTTTACATTCTCCTTTCTTTTGCCTTTTTTTGTCTGCTTTTCTATATGTTTATGTAGGGTGACAGAAACATATGCTCATATCTTCATTTGTCTGCTTTGGAGAACAGATTAAAATTTGCCTCTTCAGAAAGTCTATTGAACAGTAGAGTATGTATAAAGTAAATTTCTCTGTTATTCCTATGGAAGTGGTTTCCTTTTGTACAACTAATTATCACTGGAACTGGGAGTAAAATCCAAGATGCCTATGTCTGACGTGGGCATTCTGTTACGTCAAAGTTTTCTGTTTGTCTCCCTGACCCAATGAATGCTACTTTATTTGAGGTACAAACAGGAGAAAGCAATGGACATGTTTCTCAGTCTCATTACTTTGAAAGTACAACACTGGAATTCACGTGGATTTTCTTACATTGTAGCTAAAGATGAAAAATTAACTGGGGTCTCCACAGGTTGTTTTGCTTTATGCCTTATCAAACAACAATTTTTGTGACTTGCTAGCAGGCAGCAGGCTGATAGGATGATGATATGATTGGTGTAAATGCAGCTCCAGAGTCAGACATTTACTTATTAGGGAAGTTAACTGGTGGAAAATTGGGTGCTTAGAAAAGGTAGCAAATATTTAACAAGGCCCAAAATGTGGAAGCCAATTTAATAGTGTGTTGACACCTGCGTATCACTATGGATCCAAAATATATGATAGTATTTTGAGACAGATGGCAGATGGCTTTTTGTTGTAAAGTATGCATGTGAGATGAGTATAAGGTACTTATTTATAAAGTCAGAAGTGGATAGAAGTACAGGGTTTGTTAAAGAGTTTCATCATGTAGTTTGCATAAAATTATTTATGATGATAACATTTCATTGTAGGAATGGTTATGCTAAGCCAGTTCTTTGATAGAATTCACGTTCTTTTAAGTGTCTGCATGATAACAGCAACAGTAATGAAAATAGTGGGGTTTGGGTTTTTTTGTATATAGGCTGGAACCAGCTGTCAGTTTTGGTAATATGGAGGAACAGTGCTTTATAGAGCCAGGGGTAGATAATTTCTAGGCAGCTTATTTCTTAGTTATTCTTAGAAGAAGCATATATGCTGTATATCAATGCCAGGAAGTCACTTTCTCCAAATGCGTTGGTAGCAAAAAGATACTGCTATTAATTGGTGCTTATAAATTTAAACTACTCATGTATTTTAGCCAGTAATATTGCAAACACAGATCAATTTAAGTACAAATGGGAATCTAGTTCAAAATAATGTAGGCTTAAGTATTAAAACAGGATTTCTGCAAAATTACTTTGCCAGTAAATTTTCTGACATCAGCAAAATTTATACAAAGTTAGTTCTACTGATAGTCTTTAGTCTATTGGTGAAAATTTCAGTAAAGTCTTTCATGGACTGCTTTTAATTGTTGTGCAATTCAGAAGAGCTGAATTGCTTGAATTTTATTAAATAGTACAGATTAACTGACCCAAGTCCTTATTTTCAAACTGGATCACAGTTTTTCTCATGAGTCATAGGAGAGAAAAACTGTGTCTTCAAAATTAGTAAGGCTACACAAAGTAGGTGTTGTGAACTAGGTAAGAGAAAACCTAACCATAAGGTGGGTCTTCTGAGAGTTTGCCATTTCCACCTTCCTTGTTATATCTACAAACTAAGGAGCAACTCAGCAAATAAAGCTGATTGAACACTAAAGCTGTTTTCCTAGAGCTGTCAATGATATACTGCAATGATCCTTGCCTCTGAAATGTGATCCAGCTCCTTCTTATATTCTTAGCAGTAGCAGTACTCATAAGGAGTATATCTCTATTTTTCTCTTGGCATTTGGAGAATTTGCCTTAGCAAAACAAACAAAGCAATCTTGCAGGTTGCACACCAGGCTATTAAAATATGCTGAATTGAAGAAAAGTTGTTCTATTTTTTTTTTTTAATGAACACTTTTTAAATAAACACATGTTTCTATGTATATATGCAAACCAAAATAATTGGAATGGCAAGATATGTTCCCTGAAAACTGCTTTTTGTTGCAATAAAAAAGCCTAAGAAAAAACAAATGTAATTCTTCAGTCTTGGAAAAACTCGGACACTGTAGGGTTTTCCTGTATTCTAGTTTGATATATGGAACGCCACTGTCCTGCCTTTGCCCCACTGACATTTGCTAAACATAAAAACTAAAAAACATTAAAAAAGAATAAAAGAGTCAGCATAAGTTTTGGAAATCTTAGTCTGTTTGAACAGTGCAAAACTCAGTGGAGGAGAAGATTGCATAGCAGAAATTGTGCTTCTGATTTTAATCAAGGATTTTTTTGATAGAAAGTTATAAGATTTCTACAACAACATGCAGAAATCCTGCTGTATTAGGTGGTCTTCTATAGATTGATATGATTTTATTATGCTTTATTTCGCTAATCTTCAGAATAGTGGTTAACTGTGTTTAGTTCACAATTTGCTTGTAGCCTGAGTTGTCAAGTGTGCCCTGGGCAGCTGCTGCAAATGATCCATTTTTAACAGTTAATGAGAAATGACACAGAGGGTGTAGAATACACAGCTTTTGTCACACCCACACGGTGATAAACTTGTCCCTGCTGCTGTAGCTAGGACCCTATTGTAATGTGACAATAGTAATATACAGATCAGTACCTAGAGATCAAATTATCAAAAACTAGCTAACAGGAAATGCCTGTATCTGCCTGGAATGCATTGGATTAAACCTTTAGAAAAGAAACCCAATCTGCCTTCATCTACTGTAAGAAATACAAAAAGTAATCAACTATGATGTAGATATATTTTCTTAAAACTCAATGAAGATTATAAAAAACAGTGTAAGAATTCTTTTATTTAAAAGAAAATCCATTAACTGATTGCTTGAGGTGTTTCTATTTATCTTTCAGATCAAATACAGAAACTAAGGAAAGCACATTTGAATCCTTCAGTGAGCACTGAGAGTGGTCATTTGGCTCTGTTCAATTTCTCCTGCCATAATCATCAACTTAGTACTAAAATATCTTCTAACTAAAAACTTTTACACTACCTAAACACTGTAGGTAGTTATTAAGAACATGAAAAACTCCTTAAACACATAAAATAGTTGGATATTGATTAAATAATAGATTTTAGCCCATAGACATCTGTGACCTGTTATTTTCCTCTCTCTCCTTTTCTTATGAAAAAAATAATATTCTGTTAGGCATAGGATTTATCCTTCTATTCATCTTAATTATTCTATTTCTTACATTTCTATGGATTAATAATATGAAAATAATATCGACCTCATTCTCTTTCAAAATTACTGGAATTTACTTATTTTCCATTTTATTACTTGGAGGTTCCTGAACAGACTCTAAAGCACTCTAAATCTCATAAGCCTCAGTTTAAGCCCAGTTTATCCTGTTCACCATGGACTTGGAAACTTGGTCCTTTTTGTTTTCCCTGCAGCAGGCAGCACGATACAGGTGCCAAGAATCATAAAACATATCCTCTCGATGTTCTCTTCTCCAGGCTAACCAACTTCACTTCTTTCTAGTCCTTTTCATGGAGAATATTTTTAGTCCTCTGAAAGTGGTTGTTCTTTTCCTCCAAACTAAGCAGCTGGTCTGTATTTTTCTTGATGATGATGTGCCAAGTTGAATATGATACTTGTTGTAGTTTAGAGATGGTATTCCCCAATTTAGTAGTCCCAGTAAAAAAACCCCAAACCTATGAGATGCTCCCCTCCAGTGGTGATACAAAAGGCAGAGATCACAGATTGAGGTAAGAACAATTTACTGTAAAAGTAATGAGATAAGAAAACAAACAGTAACAGCAACAATACAAATAACACAAATGTACTAAGAGAGGTCCTGTGGCGTAGTGGAGAGCACTCCGGTCTCTAAATCCCAAGGTCGTGAGTTCGAGTCTCAGTGCTGGCGGCCCTGGCAGTTCAATGCCTCCCTGCCATCCGATCCCGTCAGCTCTCGATTGTGAAGCAGGGTCAGCCCCGGTTAGTACCGGCTGCTGTAGATAGTCCTAAGGAGACTTCACTGTCACTGTCCAAGCTTGCTTGGCCGTGGCAAATGAACCTTAGGACTTAAACGGTGGGGCCAGCTCTGCGCACGCTGCGCCTCACCTAAAAAATCCACTGCGCAGGCTCGGAGGGCACACCCACGTGGCGTGAGCCCTTCCCAAATCTTTCGCGAAGATTGGCCATTATTATTTATATTATACAAAGAGAGGGTGATTTACATGCAAAAATTCTCAGTGAGCCTAGGACAATGAAACACAAGGGTGGATAGACCCTCTGCCCACCATGTTTTCCCCATGATCTGAAGCTGTACCCCTTCTTTTCAGAAGTGAAAGTTTCTTACTTCCACCCCTGGGGATTACATGAGGTGGTGAGGTCAAAACCCTAGACGCACCTACATGGTTGGCTCTACTCTCTCACAGTTGCTGTGAAAAAAATAACTCTGTCCTGGCCAAAACTAGGAAAATATATCAGTGAGACATTTTCAATATCCAATACACAGACAAAAGGAAGATGATTTCACATATTTTAGAGGCTATACTCCCATTTCTACATGTATTCATGTTGTTCAACATTTCACAGTAACATGATATTGCTGCATTGTTGTCCTCAGATATTTCTTTTCCAAATGCTGTTTATGCATTTGAATATTCCTGACCAACTGTAGTACTTCGTATGGGTCTGCTTAGAATTTCATCCTTTTTTCCATTACATTTCTCAAAATTGAAAAGCTTATTTTGAATGTAGTTTCCATTCTCCAGCATACTGGCTGTCTCTGCCAGTATGGTAAACTTAATGAGTAAACTCAATGCTCTATCATCCAATTCTTTAATGAAAATATTTAATAGAACTATAGAATTGACTCCTGAAAAATTATTTCTATTCATCTTTCTATCTTAACAGTGAACTACTAATAATTAAAGTCACTGGACAGTTTTACTTTACTAGCTTTACTAGGTTATGAGAACTTCATGAGAAACCATGTTTTTCTGTCTTCAAAACCTGCCATCCTCCTGTGGAAGGAAATTAAATTAGCTGAACATGATTTGTGGTTGGCAAGTCCGTGTTGGCTGATGTTCACTTCCTTGGGTTTTTGCAGGTGCGGATAAAGAGATGGTACAATGGCCTTTCCAGATGTATAGAAGGAACTGTAGTTAATAGCTTGTAATACTTGGCTCCTTCTTTTCATCTTCTTTAAATGGAAAATTTTCCTTTCTCTGGTCTTTTGAAATGAGACTTCTTTTCCACACCAGCCTTGATGTGACTCTTAATGGCTCTAAAATATAATCAGTCAGTCTTTAAGCGCCTAATGGTGGTGTTTGTCAGAATCATCTGGCCTGAAAATACCTAACTTTCCTATTCAGGCCCTGGACACACATAGCCATATATATATCTAGATACCTACTTTGAGGTGTCTTGGTGTATGGTTCAACAGAAATGTAGGCATCTGATGACATTGTAGAAACTGTGGGCATCATTCTTGGCCTCCAGCTTTCTCTCCTGTTGCATATCTGTCTCCTGAAGGACCTAAATAATTTCATTTGGTGTCAATTGTATAGCTAATTGACTGTGAGGGGAAATGGTGTTAAATATGTTTATATATATTATTTATGTGTTTCTCTGTTTAGGCCACAGAATTGTGCCTGTGTTTCTGAAGCAGTTCAGAAAATTATTCAGTCACTAGATGTCCATGTAACAGTGACCAGAACAGCTCTCCAGAGTCCTCTAGATCACAAATTACTATTTAAGGAGATACCTTCCTTGACTTGTAGTACACAAAACTTGATTCAGTTCTCTAGACATAGGCATTTGTGCTAACTTAGATGGTAAATGGCGTCTTGTCTCACTTCAAGGTGATAGTCCAGGAGGTACATGTAACCTTTATCATACCTGCAGTTCATATGGTGCCAGATGCCTGTGTTTAGGGAATTAATTTTGGCCCTAAATTTCAGTCTTAATATAGAACATAATCCTGTTCTTGGAATTGAACTGCTGTGTTTACCTTCATCTTTTATGAAACATAAGTTAAGTTTGCTCTGATGACTTGTCCTTTCATTATTGTAAAGTACAGGTGCCACTTAGAGCTCTGTTTCAGTCCTTTAGCTGTGACTCATTTTTTAAATTCATAAACTAGAGAAAAATACTTAGGGGTTAGATCAGTTATAAAGGAACATCTCTTAATAAGTGATATGAATATACCCAGATAGAAGTTATTATATAATTCTCCATTTTTATGGATAATCAAAGAAACTTTGGAAGCTGATACGGATTCTAAAGTGAAATCATCCATTGTTACCAATGTATAAAATGTCTGCAATTTCCCTTGATGAAATTCAGGTCCCTTTTAAATGAGACAAGAAGAAGACACTTTTCTTTCTGAAAAGATTGATTGAAAGGCAGTAATGGAAAATTCTTAATCACTATGAGTCCAATTACAGTCCATTATAACAGACCAATCATCAGAACAAAGCTACAGTGAAATGCACATATGAATGTTAACAGAAACACTTGTAAGCAAGAGGCTGTCAGCTTCTCAAGCTTCTTGTGGAGCTACCTGCTGTATTAAGTTTATTGGGGTTTTTTTCAGGTCTGTTTGAGACAGATGCTGTAATTTTGCTAAATACCAGGTAAATGGCGGCCTACAGCACAGTTTTGTGCACTGAAGACCCAGAATCTTGATGTGCAGATTCTATTCTAGAAGAATCATGAGTATGGCCTCAAAAGGTGCCCTCCAGCCTAAGAAATTCTGTGAATTAGGAGGATAGTCTTGTTCATACTGGGGAAAAAAACCCCCAAACCAATAACAATGACAAAAGAAAAATAATAATAAAAAAAGATTGTAATACAGATAATGTCAGCCATTGAATACACTGATTTCATTCTGTGGCTTCTAAATAACTACTTATGTCTATTACGCTGTAGCCTAAAGTGATCATGAAAAAATATGTCTCATGTTTCTGGAAAGAGTGAGTCATAAGTGATGGAAGACAATGTTATCTCTTCTTTTGACCATTTTTCCTTATTCCTCTACCCAAAGTTCTTTGTTTCTGCAAAATTTTTTAAAATTTATTTTAAAGAAAACTAGTGATAGTATCCTGTGTGCTTGCACTGCAGCACAGTTTCAAGCTCTGCAGATGTATTTCAGAGCTGCACAGACAGTATGCATGTTTAAGAGACAGAGATGGCTTTAGACACATAACTCTTCAGTCTAGCTTGGGAGGTCTCTGTGCTCAGTCTCTGGACACATTTAGGTCTCTGAGTCAATGTCCATATATTGTCTGTGAGTACAGCATATTTTCTGCTGGATGGCATGTCACATATGTGCATATGTTTGAAAATGTTGGAAGATTTTTTAGAGATTGCTCAAAAAAAAAAAAAGACATAAGAACATAGTTGGCATTCCTTTATCATGAACTTAGGATGCTGAGGTGATGGAGGCCTTTCAGTGTGGTTGTGTTCTCGTTTTCTGTGCTGGATGGAGTCCTTGCTGCTGAAAGAATATAATTCTAAAGACAGTAACTACATTTTTCAAACTGAACAAGGATTTCACCTGCTGTTGCTAGAAGTTGGGACAAAAGATACAGTAATTTGTGACTTGCTGAACCAGCTTAATGTAGTCCCCAGAATCAGGAAATTACAAGTAGCTTTCAGATGGCTGCCATTCCAGGTCCCCAGATTCTGAGTGCAGTTTCAAATTCAATTAAAGGAGAGGTTTTGAAAGTGACAGGCCTGTGTTTATTTATCTGTCTTGGATTGAGCTGGCAAAATGCCAACTGTCTGAGACAGAGTGAAAAGGGAAGAAGAGGGAGAGGGAAAAAAACTACTCTAAACTAGTTTATGCTGAAACTAACTACATGTATTTATACAGAAAAGAGAAAATTAAAAGAAAACTCCAATATAACACACACTTATACAAGTTATATATAACTTCCTACTCCCCAGTAAGCACAGATTTTACCATTCTAACTACAAATCATTCTAAAGAAGTCAATTCGCCAAAGACAGACTTAAGCAAAGAGAAGAACTAAGAACAAACATTTTACTTCCTTAAGATAACATGATGGTGAGCCAGTGCTGTGGGCTTGGGCCTCCCCGTCCCTCCTAGGACGGCACGGTGTGTCTTGCTGAGACGACAGCTGTGAAGCAACTGCCCAAGCCTCTCCCACACACTGGATTTTACTTCTTTTGAGATGATGTAGTATGGTATGGAACACAAAATTATTGGCTAAAAGAAGTCAGCTGTTAGCTAGCCCAGCCCAGCTCAAGGCAGCTGACAATTCTAGGCCTAATCTGAATTTTAAAGCCTAAATTTAGGCCCACCTGGCTACATTCATGACACTTACCTTTGCCTAGGTCTTGGGTAGTTGAAATAGTTTTCAGTTTACTGCATCAGGAGAATACTGTGACTAAGTAAATCTTCTCTAATCCAAGTGAAAGCACTTAAAATAAAGCCTTGATTTTTAAAGTAGCAGGAACTCAGTTCTAAGTGCTTTAAAATTCAGACCACTTAGAGACAAACTACCAAACCTCCTAGACTCTCTTCCCTTCTTCTTTTTTTCCCTTCATCTCTTTCCTATTAATCATCTCTCCCAAACTAAATAAAAGTTTGAACAGTCTGTCAAAATGTTTCTGTCAATTTTTCTGTTAGTTTCCATATCATGCAATTTTTTCCCCAGAATGAGTACTTTGATTCATGCTATTTGAACTTCAGAATCTTTTGCCTGAATTAAAAAATTGCCAACATCTGTTCAAAAGCTGGTCCTATTCCACTGCTTTCAATCAGAACTTTTACTCATGCCTGAGAGGTTAAAGCTACATTATGAACTTTAAAAAATACACCTTTTCTGAGCTTGTACTACGTTCAATATTTTGTAATAAGGCATAACTGGAGTTACACTGGAGAGAGGAAGCTGATCGACAGCATTAGTTATCTGAGGAACAAAATTAGCAGCAAATTTTGAATGACATTATATGATGCTTCAACAAAGAAAATGTCTTTATTGAATGCAACCTACATTGATATCAGCCTCTCGTTTTGTGTCTAGAATTTTTAAACAGGACTCTCCTGTGTATTTTGAATATTTTTTATCCGAAGAAAAACATTATGTAAATATTTTGTATAAGTCTTTTCAGCCCAAATTTCTATTATACAAGGCATGACTTACAAGTCTGCATCTCAGGGCCTATCCTGGTTATAGGTTTTGACTTTGGCTAAAAACCTGGACAATCTTAACTCTTTGAGAATTAGTTAAAAATAAATAATATTAGGGATAAAAATATGGAAAATGGAAATATTTGCTTAATAGATTCATCAATGGCTTTCAATGCATAGATATCTTTGCCTAGTATCTTCTAATGCTGTGTCAGCATTTTTTATTCACACGTTTGTCCCTTAGGATTACAGAACAAAACACCTGTTTACTTGATCAAATTGGTCTAGTGGAATGTGTCCCAGTCCATGGCAAGGTTGTTGGAACTGATATCTTAAAGCTCCCTTCCAACTCAAACCATTCTACGATTCAATGAAGATGTGGATCATACCTTTGTAGTAGCACCAGGGAGAGTGTTTTATTCCTTATTATGAGTAATATGTTGAGTGGAGCCATGTCATACAAGCTTTGTGCTCACCAAATCCTTTCTAAGGCAGATTCACATCCACCAGTTTGCATCCAAAGCCATTATAGCTTTCTACTATTGCAAGCAGGAGAAATCTTGGCTGTGCTGAAATGCCTCATAATTGGAGAGACTAGAGTAAGATTTGTGATATAGAGTGCAATTAAATTTGACAGCATTTGTTATCAACTTTGAACCAAAGTATATGTACAAATACCTACACTGCAACTCTGCAGTTTCTGTTCTTTCTTCCGTGTTTTTATTTATTTATTTTTGTTTAATTAGGTGCTTGTTAAGATCACCCCATCTTTCCTGGCTGCTTTACTTTGCAACTAAAAACTTACAAAAGCATAATGTGCTTGAAAGAGAGCCAAACATAGTCCATAGGCCACCCTAAAAGCATTTCTTCCTGTTGTTTAGCTAGTGAAAAGGTTTATTTTGAGGTAACCATGAGTTTACCAGGCTAGGAAATGAAATTACTGGTTTTCTGAGACAATCAGCTGGTATTTGATGAAGCTTGTACAATTTCATTTTGGCGTCTATGTATCTACTGCTGCAGATACTGGTTGCATTTCCAGACTGAAGAGGCCATAAGGGTCCTCTCTCCATATTAAGAAATGCAGTCCCAGAGTAGTAAAATGCAGTCAACCTCAATAAAACGTGGTATCTTGCAGCAAGTGCAATGAAAATGTTTAAACACAGGAACAGATCCCACAGAGAGCTTGGAGCCTTATGCTTATATCTCAGATATTAAGCACTATAGATATCTCTAGATTATTTAGGCAACTGAATTGTCTCTCATGTGTCTACTTTTATAATACAGCAACCATAGTGCCTAGACAAGGACCATGTCATTCAGTGACCATGGCCTCACTGTGTTAGGCTCTTTATAAAAGCAGTCCCATTCAGGCTAAGGAGAAATGAGCATATTTCTGCTGAACAAACATCTAGTTTACTGTGGGTTTATTGGCAAACAAATTCTGGGAGAGGTTCTGAGTTAATTAATAGAGCCGCCATGAGATATTTACTGTGACTGTCTCAGGCGCAGTATGAGAAACAGTATTTCTTGTTTTAAGAGTGATTTTGTCATAATTTACAGTTTGAGAATGAATTCTCAGGAACAGTTAGCAGAGGAGATAGGCTGAAATGGATACTAACTGTGAAGACAGGATGCTGGTGTTCAATTCAATAAAGATAGGGCAGCCAGTGGAAAAATAGAAAAGGAAGTGACGTATAACTGTTCCTTCTCTCCAAGGTCTCAAAGGCCTGGTACTTTGCAGTGCTCTTGAAAATCTAGTGTGAATTAGTTGAATGAGAAAATGACATATGTTTCACTCAGCTGCCAGCTATATGCTTCTGACACTCAAATATTCTTCCCATTCTCAACAACTGCAACCACTATCTTTCCTGAATGTAAGAAAGTCTTCAGGAAATAAGTTGAGAGAAGAATCTAGTCAAGACTATAAAGGTGCTGGTGAGGAAAAAAAAACAAAAAGAGAAACACTAAGAGTTATCAAAGAAGCTGGATAATTGGATGGAAGTATTGGCCAATAATGTATAATTAGAGTTAGGATGTATCTGACTGGATGGAAGATTTGTTTCCACGAAAGGCATAGAGCTTCTCTTCATTAAACAGGTGCCAAGAAGAATCAAAGTGGCTCTTTTGTTTTGTTAGGATAACCAGAGAGCACCAGCTGTCCAAGTGTTTTCAATCTCAGTTTTCTTAGAAGTTTCAGTCTTTCTTCCTTGACAAGATTTAGCTCCAGTGACATGCACATGGATTTGTGTTGAAACATGGCAAGTGACTAAGACTTCTCAATTAATCCATTCTGTAGTATAACAGTGAAGAGAGGATTTGGCAATTCGATTGGCACTGATATAGAAATCTTCACCAACTTCTTAAATAAGAAGCTATGTGTAAGATCCTTTGGCTGTGCATGAAGTGAGGTAAATAACTTGAACTCTCTGCAAGCATCTTAAAGTATTGAGTGAAAATATATCAAAGCAGTGGTTGAAGCAATTTTTTTCATACACATCGGCTATTTGAAAATATTTCCCCAGCTTTTCCATACACCACCTACTTGTCAAAGCTTGTTCTACTAAAATGGCTACATTAGCAAAAAATGCCATGTGGCACCATTCCTCCAGACAGCACAGAAACTAAAAACTTGGTCAGTTTTTTTAACAGAAAGTGAGAGAGAAATTATTATGAAAGATATTTTTAGTATCTATCAATGATGTTACTGTACTAATTCCACTAAGTCAAGGTTCTTCTACAATCTGAATAACATACTGTACTCTGCTGGAAATATTTTAAGCAACCTAGAATTATTCATATACAGATTCTATTATTAACAAAATAAATACAAAAATCATATAACTCAACCCAAACAGAGCAATAGAACACAGCTTTCTGAAGGAAAGTATTTCAGTGTATATGTGCTGGTACTCAGCACAAAATTCAAGACAACATTGGATAGACGCTGTCTTTTCCTTCTGTTCCACAGCAAAATAAGTGGAAAAAGCCTTGAAGAACGAACTCTTCACAAGAAAATACTCTTGGAAATTATTTGTTTTCTCAGGGTAGGCAACAGACTACAAGTAGCAAACATGCTGGTAGAAGCTGTGAAAATAGGAATATGAAAATTATGGTTAAATAACAGGCAGTGTGTTGAGATTTGTGTTCTATTCAACAGCTATTCCTTTCTAAAGATCTGTGCTTTGTAATTCAGTCTTTGTGAACCAGGTAGCAGGTTAAGGAAAGCTGTGACAAAAAAAAAAATTGCATAAATTACTTAAAGTTCATACAGTATACAGTGACAATAATCTAAACATGTAATTATAAATGCAGATCCAGAATCTTATGTGTGCAGGACTAGAAATTTTCCTGTTGTGGAAGAGTTAGAGGAGGTTAAATCCCTTCCCACATTGTGGCACACTCTCTGGTTCTTCATGGGAGGACAGTCTTTGGGAATGGGAACTACCAGTAATCCCATCCTGCCCTGAGGGCAGATTACTTCTGTATATGGATTTCAGTGACAGACACCTCTTAGGCTAAGGTTGATTTGCTGAGACCAAAATGTTTTGTGAGGAGGCTTCTAATTCAGCAAGCCTCAGTAGAAACACAGGCAGTCACTTGAATGCACTTGAATCATCAGGAAAGTTTCTATCTAAAACTTATGCAAACTCCTGCCATTGTACTGGCTATCCTGTTCAACAAGTGGTACAGATCAAAGATATCCACCTGTGAACAGGGACAGGGCTAACCTGGGATGGATGCCTGTTAAATGTAACTGGGAACATCATCTCTTACCAAATCTAGCTTCTGGATTCCATTGTGGCAGCCCGTGACTGCTGTCTCTGCAACAGGGCTGTCCCACGTGCCTGAGTTCTGCATCTTGGAGCCTCACTCAGTAGCCTTCCAGCAAGACACTCAGGAGATCAAGATAAGGAGTGGGACTGGGATCTGGTAACCTTTATTTTGACACATATATTCAGAGCTTTTCTCTCAGAAAAGGAGTTTCCAAAACATTTCAACCCGTAATCCAGATAAGAGGGAATCTGACTTATCAATTATAGCTTGATTTGAACTTTTAGAAAAGGGGTGCCTTCTGCCTCTTTCCTGGGAAGTAGCTAGCATTTTGATGTTCAGGGGAGTAGAAGATAATTTTACATGATAAGAGGAAAAAGAAGGATGCAAGGACTGTCAAGGGAAATTTTCATGCAGGAAAATGGAGAAGGGGTGAAGTTTGACATTGTCCTTCCTTCACATGAAGACAGTGTCTATATATATATATACACACACATATATATATATATATATAAAAAATTTATATTTATTTTTATATGGCCTTCACTATCACAGTGTCTGGGCAACTATCAATGAGTAACAGCTTTCTCTTCAGAGGCCTCCAGAGAGGTGTGGTCTTCGTTTAGGAGATGAGGACTGAATTACAAACCAGGGTAACCACAGTTTTCATGGCATCTGTGTTGCTATATCCCCTCCATGGTAACAGGGCAGTACCCTCCCTTTCCCCATGCCACCTGTTCTTGAAGGAGACTTTCTATACGAGGCCCTTAGTGACCCCTGACTCCTCTGCATGGACTCCAAGGGGACTCCTTCTATCATGCCCTACTTAGGTGGCGCAAAATCTGTGAGTCCCATGACATGCACAAGCACTACAGGATGCTGCTATACACCAAGCTTCTTCTTGCTCTCCTCAGCTTCTTCATCTTCCAACACTAGTTGCAGATGAGCCTCATCCTCATAAAGCCTTGTCCCCTGGTACAGGGGATTGAGGTATTTATACTGTGTTGTGTGAATTTTGGGCAAGTCAGAACAGCAGAGCAGCATTTAATCCACATGACTCTAATTACTTGCTCTCAGCTTCATTCATGGGAAAAAAATGCCAATTATTTTTTTCTTAATTTAGAAATTAATCTTCAGGTACAGGTAATGACTATGTTTTGGAAAATATCACATTTATTCTGATAGGAGTCTGAGGTGTTCTGTAGAATTTCAAGATTACTTTATGAAAAACATTAAAATGAACTCTGTCTGCCTTTCTCACTTCTTTCCTTCCTGCCACAACAAATGACACAGATTTACTGCAGCTGATTATTGAAATGAGCTCAACTCAAAAGCAGCATTGAGCTATGCTTTTTCTTTTTCTCAGCTCACTCTTTCCCATTCTGCTCCTCCTTAGGTAAATTTTAAATGCATTCGGGAATAGTCATTAGCACATTTTAAGACTTGTTTCAGGAGAGGAGAGGAGAAGAAAAGGGAAAGTAAAAGGGAAGTCTAGAAGAGAAGGACGCTGAGATGATAGTTGTGCCCTTTTCATGACAAATACTTGTCATGCTAAAAATCCATACACCTATGTAAGTGTATATAAAATATAGTTCAGAACAACTTGCACAGTAATGAACTTACTGAATGCCAAGAGAAGTTTAGCTGATTTCAGGTATTTATTCACAGCACTGTCTTTCCTGACTGTTCACACAGTGTTAACAACGCTTATACTTTAAGGACCTATTTAGTCATTCACACCAAACTTCACAGTATTCAGTCTTCTAGATCATCCTTGGCAGGATCCTTGAGGACAAACTGATTCATTATTCATTCAGCCTTGCTTAGAAGGCAGCTCTAGGCTCTGTTGAGAGTTGCCCTATTGGCATGAGAAGGAAACATGTTCCAAAGGACATTCATCTTTATAACTACCCCCGTTTGTCTCTCCCTCTGCAAACATGGTCTGGACAGCTTATATGAGGGATTCCTCTGAAAGCATCCTCAGTCCTTGTAAGCATGTGCAGAAAGGCTGTCCTCAAAAATCATTTCAGAGTTCTGATACTACTCCACACAACTTTCTGTAACAATCCTGAGGCATCATCAAGGTGCCCACTGGCACTGGAGAATACCCTTTGTGATTCTCAGTATCGGTAGCTAAAAAGTAGGGGTAAGTAATTAAAATAAGAGCCGTAACTCTCCATAAGAGCAGCAGGTCAAAGGGTTTCTGCTGCCACTATTCAGTCCAACTAGATGCTGGTGAATGTGAGACAGTGGTGGCAAGGTACAGCACACTTCAGTGAGCATCACATCACTTGAATATGCCTGATCAACAAACAAACAGAGTTTTTAAAGGAAGCAAATTTAAACTTAAGCGTTTACCTTTGATTACCTGTGTGCATGTCCTGGTTACAGCAGCTGGGACCAATTTATCACTGTGTTGATATAACCAAAACTGTGTATTCTATACCCTCTATGTAATTTCTCATGAACTGCTAATAAAGGATCATTTGCAGCAGCTGCCCAGGGCACACCTGACACCTCAGCCTCTAAACTGGGTCTTAAAGAACCCTGCAAGGCATGGGAATGGTTTTGTCTTCACACCAATGACTCAGCTGTGATAACTCCCCTCCAGGGAGGCATTAGCACCTTCACACCCAGCCTGAGGGGTCATATCTGCTAATGGGCCGTTAGGGTCTGGCACAATAGGCAACTGCAATGACCCAGACCATCAAAGATTCCAAAAATATCCCATAACTCACAGAGTTAAATCACCCATTGTGAAACTCCTTGCCCTGGGGGAGGTACTGGCCATTCCCACATGAACCTGAGCAGGTTTGGGGACTTCTGGTGCCACTCATGGGATCCCGAGGAGGACCACAACCTCAACAGGACTGCAACTGTCACTCTTGACCAGCCTGTGACCATCATCCTCGTCAACAGGTTTTCCTTTCCTTTTACTTTGTACTCCAGGAGACCATGTGGGTCTCAGCTAATGAACACCATTCTGTTCTTGCACCAGGGTACTGGGTTATACATCTGTGTTTTGTCAGTTAAAACCTATTTTTTTAATCTGTATCATTGTATTTTTTGTAATCTTTTATGTAACTTTTTATATAACTGACTTGTAAACTGGTTTTGAGTTGGGTTAATTTCTCCTGCTGGTTTACCTTTAAACCAGCACAGTGCATGTGAAGGCAAATAAAAACTAGGAAGTCAGCAAAGCTCAAGAATTTACCCAAAATCACAAAGTTGAAGAGTAACAAAACTGTATCCAGTATTTAGTCAGTGCATGTTCCGAGGGTCCTTTCCATTTCTGTAAAACTGCTGCAAAAGACTTGATAGTACCAAACAGCTAAGACTTGGGGGTATTTCTCTTCCCTCCAAAAGCGGAGACATAGTGGGAAAGAAGTTATAAAGAATTAGGTTAAGGAAAAAAAGGAGAAGGGAAGAGAACAGAAGAGGGAAATTGTGGAAGAGAAAATAGAAAAAGAAGCTAGCAAACCTGTGAAAGCTCGATGTGATATGCAAAAGAGGAAGAAACAGAAAGGGAAGCTTAATAAATGAGTGAATGTGAAGGGAAAAAAAAGAAAAGAACATATAACAAACATATAACAGATACAGCAAAAGTGAGGGGAAAAGAAGAAAATCAGAGGGGGAATTTGAAGGTTTGTCAGGGATATGATTCTACTCATTTACAATGAAACATTTCCAGACAGAATCATTATTTTCCAAAAGACAATTTTTGGTTTTATAATGGCTTTTTCTGAAGTGGCTTAAACTGGAGAACCAATATTCTGGAGAGTGCAATGGACATTGATAATGGAATGTTTTAATATCAGCTAATGCTCAATCATTTGAATCTGTCCAGATGTTGCTTTTCTAACACTACTTTTTTTACGGCTTTCCTGTGAATTCTAATGTTTCAGCTAATTCCTTTCACTGATTTAAAGGGTAAATACACTCACATAGTTTTGCAGAACTGAGTGGAGTGTGGGTCACTATCTATTACAATTCATTTGTAATTTCATGAGACAAACAACACAATATGGATTGTACTGAGTGTAACACCAGTCAGAAATGTTTGCAAATTTGTTGATAATTACATATTCTATTCACAGAATTTTCTGCTTATGTTCATCTTACATTTAGCTATGATACATTTCATTGTTTCCAGTCTTACATCAGTTATTTAAGACTCTGTGTGGCAATATAATCATAATTTGTTAGATTGCATTTTAAAATTAGAAATATGGCTATTAGGTTGAGATTTATGTATTTGGTTTCAGCTTGGTTACTATACAGTGTACAGACACTGGATACTTAAAAAAAACCTTCATAATCTCAATGTTTTTACATAATACACTAATCAGAGATTATAATTCTGTGATCTCACAACTTCATTCATTAAATTGTCATTTTAAAGTAAATTTCATTCTACCTCTTTTTTTTTTCTGCGCAAGCACATGACAGCATCACCGTAAAATATTCCTAAGTACTGATTGGTGTTATTTTAGATAGCCTTTTTGTATATTAGATGTCACCATTCTGGCACCACTTTGCTCCAATGTGTCTGATTTTCACATGATTTTAAAACCATATCATAATGCTTTTCACTTTATTGAGAAGAAAGTTGATGCAGTTGAGTCTTAGAGTTTTGTACGGCTCCACTGAACGAGACAGAGTCTTATATCAGTCATAGTAATTTATTTTTGGTTGTATATTTCTGTTGATTTTAATATTTAAAACCAATTTTATTTTGGAATGCTATTTATAGAGCTGCCACTCTGCAGTTTAAACACAGGACTAATTGCTAATAACTTTAAATACAAAATTAGTCCTATTTTTAATAATCTTCATGAGAGGAATGCTAAAAAACATCCATCATGTTGTTGTGTATTTCATCAGTTTTAAAAACAAATATGATTAATTGTAGGTTTACACTGAACAAAATACAGTAGTCCTTGTCAGCTCGATTGTATTGTACTGATTTATTATGATGCCCCTATTGTACTGTTGTTTTTCACTGACTTCTGATGTCAGTGATTTTAGCAAGAGTGACCAGCTCTATGTAAGTCTAGAACCAAGATGGAAGATACAGAAAACCAGCATCAACGACATTGTGCCATAAAACCTAAACATTGACTGTAATATGAGAAGAAATGGATATGAATTTCTACAGATGTTTGGATTTATCATATAAAGAATAACTTATGGGGAAGGTGTCAGTCACTGATGGATACTTTTAGCAAGACCAAGACCATCTTTTCCAGTTTGCAAGGAAAGATCTGCTTTGTGTTTTGAAATGTGTGCTCAGCTTGCACATCTGTCTTCATGTAAATGATTTAACCTTTTAACAATCTGGAAGTTAGAAGTAGCAGTACTTCAATTACTATACATAATTGAATTACAGATGTAAATTTTGCAAAGTATGACCACAAATGCAAGACTTGCTCTCTTGGAAATTTACCTCTTAGTTTGCACTTGTTTCACTACAAACACCATGAGTTGAGCTTGTGCTGTCCGTGCTTGAGATTTTCAACTGGCCACCATCAAGGTGTCTCATTAAAAACAAACAGTAACAAATAATCATCATGGCCCTAAGTCAGAGGGACCTTTTACTGTAGAAATAGCTTTTCCTCTTCTACTTGTCTGATCACTTTTGCATGTCCTGCAGTCCCACTCATGCTTTGGTGCCACAGACAATGGGAGAGCTCCATTAAATTTTGCCTGCAACTTATGTGAAATGCTACCACTGTCATCAAAGTTTTTATCATGTCCATACAGTGCCTCATCAGTGATCTTTCTCATCTGGGCCATTACCTCTACCTTGCCCAACATTGCTGCTGCCCAAATTCCCTTCCCATTCATTCCGTGAATACCCACAAAACTCATGTCCTTTAGTGCCTGCATCTTGCTCTGGAGGCTAAATGCTTGCCAGGTGAGTGACACTGTCATTCTACAGCAGAGAAGAGGAAGCAGTAACAAGAATCCATTAGTGACACTGTGACTATGGAAAAGGTTATGAGTACAGCACTGGAAAGAAGTCCTATTGTCTTCTTTATTTCAGTGTGAATGTGTGGAATTGTCATCCTTGTGTGATAATTCTGGAATTTATTCCAATTGATTTTGTATGACCATAATAATGTCTCATTATATTGTGTAACAGTTCTCAAAAGAAGAACATGAAGAAAAATATTGCTTCAGTCAGTGGTGTCCTGTGTGATAAGAGTTCTCCTATGAAATGCTTTGTGCTACTGCTTTTTCCAGTGTCTGGCTTTTTTGTCTTATATTTATTACTATTTTGTTATGACAGTAACAGAGATGTTTTTCAAATTCTTTATCATTGTTGTTTCTCAGTATTTCTCAAATGAAACCCTGATGAGACAAAGCACCGTGCTTCCATTTCCTTGATAATTGCCTTCTCCAAGGAAACTGATAGGTTGCAAATTTATGTTGGTGATGAAGATACTATTTCTATACAGTTATACTCAAGTAATTTTTCTCTCTCTTCCCCCCCTCCCCAGGCTTCTTTTTATCTTTTTTTTTATTTTTATTTTTTCAATTTTTCCAGCACAACAGCCTTTGTGCTTTCCAGGTCACTGAAAATGGGACAGAATGCTCTGAGCTATGAGCCCTACTGAGTGGAACTGTTTTGTTCACATGCACTGATGCTCTCTTTGTAAAGAAAAAAAAAAGCAACCCAGGAGAAGCAGAAGTGAATGCTTTTCATTCTATGCTTTAAGTTTAACAAAACAAACACATTACAAACTTTCTATGTATTTGAAATATTTCACAGATGTGGTCAGGTGCATTGTGCTATGACATTTGATAATTTTTACTGCACTGCAAGATTAATGTTTTTATGAAACTGTTCTATTTATGCAATGACAGTCTAATGCAGTAGTATTGTTCAAAGAAAACATTTTTATGGATGTTTTCTCTGCATAAAGAGTATGTTTTCTTGTATTATTCTAATATTTCTAATATTAAACAAAAAAGTAAATGTTTTATAGAACTATGTAACAGCACTGAAATAACCAGAATAATTGCAAAATCTGTTTTATTTTAAAGAATCTGGTGCTTTGCACACAAATATAATGAATGCTGTCTGTCCCAATATGAAACATGGAAGAAAAGCTGAGGTGAGGAAAATCTTTGCTACAAAGAGGTTTTTTTATAAATATGGAGTAAAAAGGAAGTCTCTTACTGTAAGAAGAATGGAGATAGGTAGCTCAACCTTTCTTGGGTGCTACTTACTAGTTTTTCCTATCTGCTATTTTATAAGTACCCTAAGAGTGATACAATCTAGAGCAGATGACAGATGTAAAATAGCAAGTGTTCAAATATTTCAATACAGCACAGTTTTAGTAGTAGTAGATAGGAAGAAACGGGAAAGGAACACACTTTGAAACTATGTCTTGGTAATCATGATCATAGAAATTATGTCCTAAACATATTTTGAGTGATAAAACAAACTGGAAAAGAGCTTCCTTCTTAGTCCTGTCTATACAATAGCAAATCATTAAAGACATTTAGCTTTCAGCTCTGACAGACTATAATTTTAATTACAATTTTTACAGCTACACTAAAAATGTTGGAATGTACTTATGGTTTTTTTCTCTTAATGTGATTGACTTTTCATAATTTCAATAGAGCAATTGGTAGAATATCCACTCAGAATCATCCATATAAGGTTTGACAAAAGTTCTTTCATGGACATGAAAGCAACATATATAAATATATATACACCTACATATTTATGTTGATGTCGTGAGAGACCCCAAAAATGTACACACAATGTAAACACAACTATACATACACAAACAAAATTTCAGATTATTCTAGATCTGGGGGAATTATTTTGTTTAAAGAAAGTGTTGATTTTGAATTTATCAGTGCAAATCTTGAAGCATCTGATGGGGACAATATTCATAAGGCAAATGTAGGTCAATTTCTCTAAACTTTAATTTTTAATAAGAGTACTCTAAAATTAAGCCACTGCATAAACTTGATTTTTTTTTCTAAATATAGGTCAATGGTTCATACCATCCTGGTTGTGTTACTTGTTTTCTTTCCCTTTCTGTCCACCAGTGTGCTGCTGAAAACATAAACAGATAAGCTGACTCCACTACAGGAAAATTAATTTATGCTGACTTCTACTAGAATTGATGAAAACAACCCAGCTATGTATCCTGTGTCGCAGAAGGAAGGCTCAGCTTTCCAATGTACCAAAGCATTTTGTTCAATCCAGACAAGTATGTTTGCATGAGTTTGTTCTCGAGAAGGGACTGGTCACTCACTTAAAGTGCTTTAGTGTAGCAATACTTGAGTGTTTAGCACTTTGCAGTATTGAGATTTCTGTACTGTTCATCACCTCTCTGCTTCTCTTGACTTTTGAGCATGCTTTCACTTACAATTCAGAGGCAGACTACCACCTTCTGAAGCACTAACATCACTGCTTCTAGAATCTGGGGTTTCGTTTGTTTATTTTTTGTGAAGATTTCAAGTGAATATAAATCAGACCTTGAGCTTTCAAGTGTGAGAAATAAGACCAGACCTCAGACTCATGTAGTGTCTCTGATGGGTTCCAGAAATACACATTGGCAAGGAAATATAAGGAGGTGAGCAGTATGTCCATGGAACTTTGTCAAGTTGGAACACTAAAACACAGCAAAACAAGTAAGTAGTCAAATGTTACTAATTATCCCATACTATTTTCTACAGAGCATGTCTTTTATCATCTGCTGGGAATCCATGTAATCTGACTTTTGGGACAAACTGCCTAACCTAGGGTTTTAATTCTAGGCACGCTCCAGTTTCTAACATTCTCCCCAGGCACTCCAATGCAGAATCTCTTGAATTCACTGTAAAATGAAGTTTGACATATCTTATTATGAAGAAATACTTAATTTGAAAATGTACAGAGCAGCTCTAGAAAAACAACAGCAAGCTCAGAAAGCCTTGTTAACAGTGCAGCCTTTCTACTAATGCAAAAAAAAAACAACCAACAAAACAAACCAGAAACCAAACCAAAACAAAACTGAAACAGTATTTACCATTACCAATGAAATTTGCAAATAACTGTGAGTGGTATCTGTCAAGGTACTCTGGCTATAAAACCATTAGACAGAAAATACTGAGAATTTATAAATTTTCTGTGCTGTTGTCCTAGTTCAGCAAGCTGGGACCACTTTATCACTGTGTGGGTGTGACCAAAGCTGTATATTCGAAACCCGCTGTGCCATTTCCCAAGAACTGTTAACAATGGACCATTAGCAGTAGCTGCCCAGGGCATACCTGACCCCTCAGG
>VWZD01001010.1:671564-805723 GCA_013396695.1 Sakesphorus luctuosus | reverse complement strand
TTTGTGACCCAGGGTCCTGGGTTATATTTTGGGTCATGTGGGTTAAAACTAATTTCTCTTTGTGACTTGCATTTATTGTAATAGTTATTAAATTGTAACTCTGACTTGTAGTCTCTTTTGTGTTGGTTTTGTTTCTCCTGTCAGTTTACCTTTAAACCAGCACAGCTGTCCTAACAGCACTTACAGCAAATTCAGTGGTCTGATACCTTATTAGTAACACTCTCATCTCTCTTTGTTGCTGTGAGAGACACTGACGCGGTCTTGATTTCCTGGGAAGGGATCAGACCGACGTCGGGGGTTCTTGCCTGCCTGCTGAGTTGGTATGAGGCAATTGCAGAAGCCTCAGGTTAGGTTTGCCCGCCTTGCGACCCGAAGAGCACAGAAACGAAGCAAACACCTGGAGAGCTGGTGCCGATCCGTTTATTAACAGGGTGGAGAGCCTTTTAAGCCCTCGGGGAGAGAACCATCCAGAAACAGGGAGGAGTTAAGGCGGAGCATGCAAATCCGCCACACTGGATAGGGTAGGATAATCAGTGGGTGGTAACTGGGGAGGAGAGAACAGGGAACTAACAGGATTGGATAGCACCTTAGGGGGAACCAACCAATGGTAGCTGGACTTACACTGACAGGCTAAGCCCATCAGTGCAGCCAGCACCACAGGAACAGGGGTAACAGAACTTTTTATTTCAACTTTAATAAAAAACTGGGGTAGCTATAGTCAAGTCCGTGGTATTAGGTCACAGTCCGGCTAGGGATGGTCCTCCTGGACCTTCCATACGTCAAAGTTGGTTTCCTCGTCCCTTCTCCTTCGCCATTCGTCCATGTCGTGCAGGTGCCATCTCCAACAAGACACATAGGTGGAGTATTTATACAGCAGGCCTTGTGGTACCAGTTCCTCTGAGTCAGTGTAGAAGCCATTTCACAAGTGACTGAATTCCAGATTGTATGAAACCAGTCTTTCAAAATCATATATCAATTTTGTCTTCTTCAGCAGAATACTACCTTTTATGTGAAATCAGTGCTTTAATGTCCACTTAGAAAAGGCTTGGATTTAGTTCTGCAACTTTTCTTCCCCTACCTCTTTTCTTTTCCATACATTGTTCCCTTTTTTTTTTACTGACATCTACAATGCCATCTTGCGCCCAGTGTCTTAGTTTAAGCTGGCAAAATGTCAACTGCTCAATACCAAGTCCGAGTCTTTCTCCCCTCACTGAGAAAAGGGAGAAAGGGAAAAAACCTCTAAAACTACATTTATGCTTAAACTAGCTACATATATTTATACAGAAAAGAGTAAAACTACAATATAACATACACTTACACAAGCTAGGAATAACAAAAAATAACTTCTCTACTCCTCAGTGAAAACAGATTCTATTACTGCAGTTTTATAAGCACCCCAAAAGACACCCAGCAAAGAACAGAAAGAGTAACAACAAAATGTTTCTACTTCCCTGAACTCAAACAAAATGCAAGTAGCATCAGCAAGAGCAGCAGGGCCTACTCCAACAAGACAGGAGCTGCACCATGTCCAGCTTGTAGTTCGGCCATCATGGAACTAAGAAAAAAACACCTCCTACTTCTGTATCATATCTTTGGTTTGTGTCATCTGGTATGAAATCTTTCCTTGATTACCCAGTCAGGTGATAGCTGTCTCTCCCAATCCACATAGATTCTCTGAGCCTGCTAATTTGAGGCTTAGCTAAAACCACTCCACCCAGACATGGCTCATATTGCCAATATATAAATCAGATTGTTGATTCATATTGTGAAGTGTTTAATATTTTTTGGGAATTCCATGGTATGTTGCAGCCTTTTCTTTTCGAAAAAGGAAAACTCCCTGTTCAGCTCAATATGTTGATACTATGTCACTGAATATGATGGGTGTGGGAGTGGGGAATAAAGAAAAGAACACTTTATTGATAATGATATGTTTTTAGTGGTTAAATTTATCAAACAAAACTGTCAACTGTTTTGAGTAGAAAGGTCATTAATGGCAAATGCAGGAGTGCATGGGATACTGGATGCAAGTTCAATCTTCATGGATTTCTCATCATCTCCAGCACCACTATGTACCACCATGAAGATTACTCATGTTTGGGAGACATCTCAGTGACAACCAGCTGAAGGGAGAGATTGGCAACCTCACCACTTCAGTCTGCTTTTAGGAGATCTCCAGGAGGGCTTAGGGGGGAAACACATGGATCCTGTCACACTGAAGAGGTCACTTCCATCTTCCACATTTTCCATGGGAAATAAAAGAAAATGAAGTCTTCATCTTCATTTTATGCCTAAAACAAGCCTGTATTTCACAAATCTCACCACTTTGTTGTGAGCCGTGACTGAAATACTGAGATAAATCAATGCCTTTGACAGCTAGACAAGGAGGACTTGTGAGCTGTATGAGCATCACCCATCTGACCAGGTGCTGCATTTCTGCAACAAAGAAGGCATAAAAGGAAGTGAGCACCAGAAATAGAAACATTTTCCAGAAACATTTTCCCTTGTTATCCTTTTGTTTTCACTAGGAACACTTTTTGGGTTTTATGTAAGAAAGATAATCCAATTATAACAATAGTCCCAAAATTTCTCTTCCTCCCACAAAAGACTCTTTAAATCATTCTTGATACCATCCAAAATATTGTCCTATGGGGGAAGGGAGGTTTCTGCACTTCTGAATGAGCATTATTTTAAATGCAAATTTTACTTGACTGAATGCTTGGTAAGGAGGCAGTAGCTTCATTGCAATATTCTTTTAAATTGGTTCTTAGTGTGGGGGTTGAGATGCGTTTCACTGTGTGGGCCAAGATGTCTCACAGTGTGGGTAGGGAGAGTACAAGCCAAGGCAACCAGTCCTGCTCCTCTCAGACTCAGAGTATGTGCACAGCCCAGCAAACATGATGACTGCACTATGTCACCAGCAGCGTGACCCCAACCCATTGATTCTCCAGTGCTCCTCTTAGATGGTAGTCCATTAATCAACTTACCTGCTAATTGGACAGAAACATTTTGCATGTTTTTCCAGCACAAACACCAAAATATAGTATTATATGCAGCTGCCTTAACAGTCCATGGCCATATACCATTTTTTTCCTTTTTCCTCACTTACTGTCATGCATGTAAATTAGGATGTGAGGGTGTGCAGATGGAGAGAGCTATCAGTCACCTCATATTCTAACTTCTTGACAATAAAGTCATTCAGAAATAGAGCTTCATGCAATTAACAGTAGATTTGGAAGAAAGATAAAAAAGGGGTTTTTGCATCATGACATCTCCTTTCATAGGTGTTCTGAAGAAGACCTAATTGCTTTTCTGTCTCTATGTAAACAGATAGAAAAAGTGTAAAATGTAACACCCTAACAAGGGGACCAAAAGGTGATAGCAGAAGATAAAGAAATTGTGGCATTGTTATTACAAGGAAATCAGTTCAAATCTTTCGGGAAACCTCTTGAATCTGGCTTTTGAATCACTGTAGCTAGTAGCTATACAGCAGTTTTTAAAAAATGGGTAGTTTCAACCAGGTATAGGATTTAATATAATAGATGTTGCCATCTTCTCCATCTGCAGTTGTATTAATAACAAAGTGCACAGAGGTGCTGTGACCTCCATCTGCAGCAGCATGTTTGAGAACTCAAGTTCTCTGCTGCTTTTAAATACATTCTTTCTTTGGAGATTTGCACAGGTGAAAAATATCTGCAGGAACTGATAGAAGCAGTTCACCAAAATAAAGTGTTCTTGCATTTCCGGCATGTCACAAACATCTGCTTCCTTCTTAAATAAACCATTGAATGAATATTCTCATACAGCATTACTGAAGCATGCAATACCACTTCACTAAGAGCCTTCCACTGCCCTCCAGATACACTTAAGAAAATAACTCTAAATGGAAAGATGATACACACAATAGCTAAAGGGAATGCAATCACATTGAGAGAAGATAAAGAAATCATAAGCAGCCACCTGCATTTCTGAAAATTCCTTGGGCTCTTGCTATTGGAAATTCTAACAAAACATTTCACAGCACAGACCCATGTTTGCCTCTAGAGCTTTCAGGTTGAAGCAGAAGCTCTGGCCTTACTTAGAAATAAGTAGTGGTGAGGCAGTTCTTCCCCAGGAACTGAAGAGAAATTTTAAGCATTAAAAAAAAATTAAACAGAGGAATTGCAGGAGACTCAAGTGATGGATCCTCAAGACTGTCTTTTGTGCATGTCAGAGTACCCCATCAGGCAGCTCCAGCTGTCTGCATGGGGAACTTGAGTTCGGCTATTGCTTGTGCCATGGGGACAGAGGAAAATTTCTGTCCTGAGACTACCATATTAGAAATCAGATTGAGAAGAGCTGGTCATGACTGAGGTGGTTTGATACCATCTTTTGGGAGAAAGTAGAAAGCACTTCGGCAGTCAGAAGCAAGAGAACATGATTAGTCTCATGCTGGTTCAGCAGTGGTAATATGTATGGGAATAGACAGTGACTTTGATCTAATTCTATTGTTGCCTGAAAAAATCTGTGGATAAAATGACTCCAAGCCAATTTTAGTAGGAGATAAGAGAGCAGAAGCTCTAATGAGCACCCAGGCTCAACCAGGAATACATATCGACATGCATGTCCTGAACATTGGTTTTGTGGGTTTTATGATAGTGTCCATCCAATCCCTGTTCACCCTTCCCTCAGTCCTGCCCCCTTATGCCTCCAGCATACCCCATCCAGAATTGAGTCGGGGGGAGTCTGGGACCCCTTCATCATCATCTTCTCCCTCATAGCATGCAGAATACATGGAGGCTGTCCAGTGTGCTAGGCTTGGAGGTCACTAGGCCCATATTTATGTCTTGTGGTGCAGGCCTTGAGGTGTTTTTCAGCACTCTACCTTAAAAACAAGACTAAAGAGCTAATGAAATCTTGAGAGGTAAGGGTAGACATGCACAAACATGGAACTTTAAGCTACTAGAAATACTGGTACACTAAAATTTACATTCATTATAACTACTCCTAAAATCTATAAAATTAAAAATCAAAAATCAAAAAATCTCTGAGGCATCACTATTCAGGTTTGAAATTGATTGATTTAATTTTTCTTCCTTCTAGACAATTTAAATTAAATTCATTTACTTGCTTTCTTGTATTTCAGTTGTATTGCTTTTCACCTTTGAGATAAACTCTTAAACATTTTGCTTTTGTCTTTCCTTTTGACCAATTCCTACATTGGGCAAGTGGGCTTTCCCCTAACTGGGCAGCAGCTGAGTGCTGTCAGTATCCCAGGAAACTCTCTCCTAATCCTCCCAGCTGAAGTGCTGCTGAGCACGGCTCTACTAACTGTTTTTCCTCCATTAACATCTTGACTATTTGACCCTTGAGCTCCACAACAAAGCCTGAACTGAAACATCAAACATATTTTAAAACACCGACATGTCGAATTCTTCATAAAGGACATACAGGTTAGTGATAATTTTGTAAAAACCCTTTCCCTTTTCCATGAATAAGGCTTAGATTTTTCAGGTGTGTAAAATGCTGGACTAAAGGGTCTTCGTAGGGTCTTTTTTTCCTGTGGAGTTACTACCTCCTCAATAAGAAAAAAAGGTGTTCTTGTTTAAGGCTATGGGGGGCATACTGAGCTTCCCATCCCCTCTCTTAAATGCTCTGCCTTTTTTCCCTGAAAAATCCTGTTGAAAGGAGTCTATTTCTTACAGTGAAATTCAGAGAGAAGGACTAGAATAGCTTCCTGCAGGCAGTTGCCAGGTTGATATATCAAAGCAATATTGCTTTCTGAATTGAGTGGCACCAATCAGCAGGAACTGTCAGTCTGGGGATATAATAACTGTGGTGCCAGTCGTCAGGAATCTAAATGAAAGTTTCAGCTGTACTTGTATATTTAAAGTGCCTGTTGGCTCAGGGAGTAGAATAGGAAGGGGAAAGAGCTTTGCTGGCACTGTCAAGGAAAGTATGGCATCTGAAGAAAAATATAGTGAAGCACAGAGCACCTGGATTCTCCCTGGGGACCAGTAAGAGAGTAAGATGACCAGAGTCACAGCATTGAATGAATCTCACATCTGCATTCTCTCTAATTCCAAGCCCCGTTAATTATCCTTCTGAAGAGAAGGTGAAGATTTGTATAATCTTGTCACATTTGTCATGCTGACATCCTACCAAACTGCCTTTATGGACTCCAGTCCAAATATAGATCCCCAAGACTCTGCTCAGCTTCTGTCTGGATCTGTCAATGCCTGAAATATGTAGATACCTGATTTTTTTAATTAATGAAGTTCCTTAATTCTTCCCAAGATAGTGACACAAGCTCTCTCGGAGCTGGCAGAGTGTGTGCCCTTGTGTTCATCCTGCCCAGACATGGATCAAAGGGCATGAGAAAGCTGACAGCACAGGGACTGCCAGTCCAGGTGGGGAGGCCACAACAGTGTATTCAGGCACAGCACTCATCCATCAACCCTGGGGACGAAGGAGCCCATTTCCACTTTCCCGGGAAACTTCTCTGGTGTCCATCCAGGCTGTCAGTTGTAGACATCACAATTTTATCCCTCCTGTTGAAGTTGTTTCCTTCACATACTCAGGTGTGACTAGTGTAAAGATCAGGACTTTCAGGTGATACCAGAGAGGAAGGGCTAGGCTCTGATTTCTCTTCCAGGACTCTCTTAGAATGTTATCATATTAAGACTGCTCAACACAAAGAAATTCTGTTTGAGCAGGGGCAAAACTCTAGTTACCCCATCCAGAAGGAGTGCCCAGAGCACTGCAAGGTGCATATCTGGAATTTTAAGGTATTGCCACTCGCAGTGCTATGACTGATATGGGAGGCATTTGGGAGGTCTAGGATTTAGTAAAATAACTGGTATAATCAGTTGGATCATCCTCCTCTGAGGGAACCACAGGTCTTGGGATCAGTGCTATTTTGTTATGTGAATTATATTTTGTTATGTGAATCATATGTTAATTGAATTTTTTTTTAATACTCTGCCCTGCAAACATGAGATAAACTGTTATACCCATGCAGTATCTGTGATTAGTGAGTAAGGTCACAGCGCGGATTCAATTTTCTGCACGCACAACTTAGATTCACTAGATGCAGGAAGACTCTGACTGTAGCAGTAAAGGTATAAAAAGCAGGCAAAGCCCATCTATTCTGGACTACACACAAGCCTTCATCCCCAAAAACCTCAGCCTGATTTAAGAATGATTGAGAAGAGTAGATTTCCAGCATCAGGTACTTCCATGCTGTAGATCTGTGACACCTACCTAACTGGCTTAATTTTCTGAAAAGCCATTCTTTTGCTGTATCAAGCAAAAATCTCACCATCTACTAAAAAGAGTAGAGTGACATTGTATGTGACTTCACAACTCCTGATATGGAGTTTCTAGAAGAGTAAGACACAATAACCCCCACAAAAAAACCACCTAAACCTGGAGTCCAAACTGGAGACCCCCAAACCTGGAGACCAAAACCCTGCAAAACTGGGACAGGCACCTGGCCAAAAGGATTCTTCCTTAAAGTTCGTGATCTGGAAGTACCTGTAATTCATCCAGTCATTGCAGTTATGCAAGTAAATATTCTGCCTTTAACAATATTTGGGTTTACCCTCTTAAATAATGTAAAATTTGTCTCTAATGAAGAAAGCACTTTTTAAAATTAATTTAGAATAATTTTAAATATGTATTTTAAAAATTACCCTCTCACATTTACTTCTTCCAGCAATGAAAACAATAAATCGTGATGTCTATGAAGTGGGATTAAATGGACATGTGAAACAGTTCCTTTTCCTGGGAAAGAGTCAGATAAACTTGTACGGATAACCTTGTACAGATAACTAGTACATGTCTGTTTTTTCCGTTTATCTGAGCACGCTCTTTAAAAGATGATAAACACTGAAAAGGTGACAGCCAGTTTAAAAGGATATGTAATACTGATTTTATAAGTGGATTCAGGTTAACCAGATATGACTCCAGAATTTCCTACCATCTGTCCCTTTGGGGAATGCTCTGCAGTAGTACAGAAGATTCAAGGCAGATCTCATGCTTAGGCTCTTCAGGCTGTTTTGTCCTCCTGGATGCTGTCAATTACATTTCCGTTTCTTTTTACTCTCAGATTTTTCACCCTGGTGTCCACTGAGGAGCAGATTCTTGTGTACACATCCTGCAGCAGTGCCACAGGCAGATGGTTTCTATCCCAGTGCATCATTGGCTGTCCTAGAATTCTGGATTTCTTCCTTAAAGGATTTTACCTAATGTCTGCTGTGCTGGGAATAGAATAACCTTTTGTATTATTCAACTTTAGAACAGCTATCAGAATAAGAAAGAATTACAACTGGTATCCAAAACTTTTTCATTAAATAATCAAAAGCAAATTCAGTTTCTCAAAATATTTGTGAAATATTAAACCTGGAAAAAAAAGGCAAGACCAGTATTGAATGGTTCAAAATTTAAACCAAAAGTATTCAGAAAGGAAGCAACATGCCAATATTTAACAGTGGCAGTAATTAACCTAATTATGGGGAGAGCATAATAAACTTTAGCCTCTGAAACAAACTCATATTTCTCGATATTGACAATACTATTCCAAAACAGCTTCTTCGTAAGGACTATTGGTTCAGATTATCTGATTTGCACCATGTAAAAAAATCAGAAAACATCATAAAGAACATTTCTAGCCTAACATTTTCACCCCAGTTTTATTTGGAAGTTATTTTCTTTGGCTTTATGAATGGAATGAACTACAAGGACCTAAGTATAGTCAAATTGTTCAGTGGAAATCAAAAGCAATTTGTTTACAACTGATAAAATGAAAATTTAAGTTCTTGATTCTTGTTTATTTTTAATGTATCATATTTATATTCCTTCTAGTTATCATTGCATCTGAGAGTTTATCAGGATATTTAGAAGGATAAGCAGATACCAAAGAAGAACATCTACAGATGATCTAATCATTGTGAGGAGAATTATGGAATAAAGATCCCTGATGACTCTGCAATTGTTGATTATAATGATTTGAACATATTCCTCTGCAGAATCATCCCTGGGCTGAGATGTGGACATGGCAGTAGATGGGTCATTGTCTTGATGCTCTAAAACTGTTATATCTTTATGTTGCAGCCTCGTACTTTAATATTTTTAAAGTTTTTTAATAGTGCAATTTAAATATCTCAAAATCATAACAGTTATTTTTGATTGTAAATTATTGTAGCCAAATAATTTATTGTCTTTATATATTTGCTCCCCTAGATATTTTTCTGTCCTTTTTTTTTTTTTTTGATAGACAGAGACCATCCCCTAAAGCATATAAGGACAAAATCAAAGAATGTAATGTTTGCAAGCAAGCTCCACAATTTTTCAATTTAAAATGATTCTCCCAGTTAACTGAACATTTGGCAGTGTCTTAGCTCACTTCAATAATTCTATTTGCTAATTTGATTTGCCATTTAATTGATTTTAAGTGAATAACAAAATATAACAAAAGATCCATACACAAAACCTACATCACTGCAGTATCTGTTCATGAGAAACAGAACAGCCCTCTTGCAAGGTGAATGCTTTGAATACTAGACATTTCATGAGGTTGTTATATAAAGGTCCAGGTAAGCAGTTGGCTCCTTGAATTTTCATGTATCTGTTTGTCAGTGGCCTTAATTTTATTAGCTGTGTGGCAGAGGATTGTGAATTGCTTGGTGGAAACAAGGGCATTTTTCAGGAACTTGTCCATTGTTTCCATCTCTAACAGATAACTAGCTTTAGATGAGCTGTCCATCAGAGATACAGTGATAAGCAGAAGGAACTGTGTGATTTAGCCAGCTCTTTGGTAGATAAACACAATTTTTTTGCAAATGATCTCATTGTTTAAGAACAGGCAATGAAGTGACACGCATTAGCTGTTCTCTGTTGACTGCTACAGAAACCATAAGCATTGACGGAGTGAGCAGTGATGCTGAGTTAACCACGCTTGCTACTTTGCATTGCTCAAGTAAGGAGACAATTGAAGTGGACAGACTCGGCAAGAAACCGGCTCTGAGTGTGAAAGAGCCCTGCTGTGGGGTAGTGCTCGGTAAGGAAGCAGAGACGCTGAGTCCATAGGGGACCGCAGGTTTGGGCAGGGAGCACCTGCACTGGAAAGCCTGCCGGAAGAATCCAAGGCAGTGAGGAACTGAGTGGAGGGGGTAAAAGCATGGAAAGAAACAGATTAAACAAAACTATTGACTTGATAGAAACCTTAATTATCTTTATCTTAAGAGGAACATATATATTGACAAGATCTAACAAAGCTCTCTGCTTTGAGGTTGAAAGTCGCTAGGAGAAATGTAACCCTGCAACCAGTTAAAGCCATAAGAGTTAGTTTCCTATCTCCTTGTCTGGTGAAGGGCTAATGTGACAGCTGCCATGAAATATCAATAGTTACTCTAAGAAATACCAAAAGGATGTAGGAAGATGTGGGAGTATGGGTGAGTGACAATTACTGTTTATTAGTTTTCTTCCTGATCATCTTAAGGCTTTATGCTGAACACCTGATACTACCTGCTTCCCTCCAGCTGTTCCCAACAGGGAGACTGGGGGAGGGTCTGTTGCAACCCTGATCCTCTTACCACTTTGTTTATGATGCTGCAGCCCACAGTGCCCTGCCTTCAGTGAACAATACTGCAAATTAGCCAGATTTAAGATCAACTTCCAAAACTGTCTGAACGTTGTACTTAGTGTTGAGTTTTGAGTAATGCTCATATTTTACTTCTGTTATTGTGTGGATCATGTGAAAGATATCATCATCCCCCAGTTCCTCAGTTAGCTCAAACACTGGACTTAGACACTCAGAATAAAAGTTGCATGAGGTGGACCACTTTCTGAGATGACTCAGGTTTCTGAGGTAAGATCCCTCAATGCATCTGTAACAGAGGCTGAAAGGCTTGTGCTGATGAAGACAGGATTTCTGTAAGAGAAAGTGGTCTTATGATTAAGACAGTCTATCAATCATTCTGTACCTATTCCTGACACAAAATTCCTACCTAAAACTAGATTAGTAATTGCACTAAACACCCTACAAAGTATAAGGTCTTTGGTGCCTCAAATTAAAGGCTAATTTCAAGCTTACTCTGTCTGCCTTTCTTCAGCATAAAATTCAGATAACATCACCCCTCACAATACAAAATAATGCAAAAATAAAATTTGAAATGAGTAACATCATCGAAAAATTCCCTGAAGACATCTATGATTCTCACACACAGAAAGGTTTGAGTAGCCTAAAATAAATATGTCCATAGGGCATGTACTGAAATATGAGGGTAGAACAAAAATATTGAGAAGCCACTCAATCACTGAGTGCTGTCCACCCAGAGCACTGAATGAGACAGTCTTGCAGAAAAAACTGTGGGTGATCCTCAGTCAAACTGCCAAAATTCATACACAGGAAGGGGACAGCCAGGGCTGCGTAGATAGAAATGCAGAGGGATACACAGAAAGCTTAATTCTGGTATTTTGTAGCTTTTCAGTGCTTGCATTACAACCTTAATGTAACTTTACTGTGTGCCATGTTTAGAATATCAGGTTGACCAGAGGTAAAGGGTATTTTCTCTCTATCACATATTTTTACATATTTTCAGAACAAACCACTTTCATTTTACCGTGCTACAATTGTCCTGAGCTCCTGTTGAAATTATCATCTGATTCAGTAGTCTTACAGGATAGCCATAGGAGGAAATCTTTCATAGTTTGATGAACACCATATTATCATCACTATAATTCATTTCATGCAACATATGTTCACTCACCTTGAATGCCACATGATTTTCACTAGAACTAAGTTTCTTCTATTCTGACTGACACAGGTCTCAGAAACTATAGAGAAGTAAGCACTTTTGAGCTCATTCAGGCACATCTTGCATGTACAGTGAGGGAATTGACTGCAGTAGCCAATGCCATTGCAGCAATGATACATACCTCTTAGCCTGGCTACAAGTTGGTGCCCACAGCAATTCTTACTTCATGATAGGTCCAAGGCAGGACTGTTCCCTAGTTGTGACCCCAGGAAATTATCTTGCTGTGTATACAGATGGGAACACGTGTTATGCTTGTTTAAGAGCAGCAAGGGCTGATAGAGCAGCATGTACTATCATGCAGGTGAAAGGAGGGTTCAGGCTAAGCACACCAGAGCTTCTCTTGTGAGTCCCATTTTCCACTGCTCCTGAGTGATTTGGAAATAAAAACAAGCACAATCAGATCCAGTATTTCTCAATACGTTCAGTTTGGTCAAATATGAGGTCTTTTTCTTAAATGTGTTGCAGTTTTCTGTACTTTGTCAGCTGAAAGAAGAAGGGGAAAGTACATATCTCAGTGAGTGTTGCAAATGTGCCCTACCAGCTTGGTGCAATATTAAAAGGATGAGAACTGACAGTTCATCCCCTTTCACTCTAATATGCTGAATCTAAATGCCCTAAAGTGAAGAAGGCTGGAATTTCAATTCAAAATTCAACACCCACATCCCTAAATTCAAGAGCATTTGGGGTTAGTGTTAATGTTCATTCCTTACAGGGATAAAAGCAAGTTGGTCTGAAGCCAGAAAAGTATCTGGGGTCCTCTCTGCCTTTTGCTACCATTGTCTGGCAAATCAATCTCATCCCTAATTGAAAACTACACCTGCAGAATATTAAAGGTGGGGAGTGTGCAATGCATTTTGAGTGACACTCACCTCATTGTGATGGATGCTTTCTGACAGTGCTAATGCAGTGAAAGGATAACATCCCTCCTCTCCTGTCATAGGCGCCTGACAGTAGTCAGACAATTGGCATCCTGTGTCAGCCACTGTTTGTGATGCCCTGTGTGGTCTGACTGTTGCCTTATCCATGTGATGTAGAAGGGGCTGCTGAGCAAACTCCTGTGTGGCTGTCCCTTTCTTGCACCTCTGCTTAACTCTCTGCTGGCATGTGAGCTAGAGCTCTCTATCTGATCAAGAAGCATTATAAGACATTGAGCTTCAGAGAAACTTTAATAAAATACTGATTAAGCAGATGTTAATTATTGCCAGCCAGTATTCAGAGGAAAGGCTCCTAGGAAAGGAAACACCAAATACACAGAGAAAATGTTATAAATAACATCAAATATTAAATATGATCTAGAATGCGTTTCACAACTAAAAATAAGATGGAATTAGCTACTAGAGGTGCTGTGGCTCTTCCTACACAGATATGGCTCTTTTCTTCTCCTTCCTCTATTAATAGGATTTCAGCTGCAATATCCATTTACATAGCATTTGTATTGCATTGACACTAAAATAATTTGGTATCCATGCAATCCTCCACAAGTTTCTTTAAGAGACAAGTTTCTTGGTCTCTCCAGGATACAGAGGATATCCTGTGACCTGGCTCCAGAGCTGAGAAAGAAAGGCAGCACCTCAGTCCTTTCAATGTCCTACTAACTCATTATATCAAACTCTCTTAATTCCCCTCATTCTGACTTGTAGGTTAATCACTGATGACCATTCATTTAACAGTTAACACAGAAGTAGGACAGCTATTGGATTTACCAAATATAAGATCTCTTCCTTGTAACTATGGGGTTTTACTTGAGAACATGTTTCACTCACCTACACACAGGCATGTAGGCCTACAAAATATTATCATCTTCTGATAAACCCAGGTTAAATAAAATGCTAATATCCACACAAGCATACCTCACCAGGTGCACCTGGACTTGTCTGGAGAGGCAGAATTCCAGCTTAAAAGCAGTGAATAATGAAATGTAATCTGTGGAGATCACTGTACACCCTGTCTGGTCCATAAAATAACCCATGGTAGAGCAAAACTCAGTCATGACAGAGAAATTAAGTCATTATATGTATTAAAAGTGGTAAAGGCAGGGACAATTTACATCAAATTCATTTAGGTTCTGCGTTTTTCAAGTATATTTTTACTTTTTTTTCTCCACACTATGACTGGGAAAGCTCTTGGAGGGTATGCATGTATGGCTTGAGGGAATAATGAACCACAACCTTCCTCAGATAGTGCCAGAAAAAGCTACTAAGCATCCCTTATGATCACCATCCTCTACTCCTGATTTTTCTGAGTCTTGCAGTTGAATGTCCCTGCTATCTTCATGTGAGTAGGGATCCAGGGTGTTCCAGCTATAATCCAACTTTCTCCTCAGCTGGTTTTCTTCTGTCCTGTGACACAAATTCAAATGCTCGAAGTATCAAAGCATGTAAACTACACCTTTAGATTTGTTCCCCTTTATCTCCTCATCACCTCTGCTCTTACATTGAAAGAAATGCCTATTTTTGGAGCTGAGTCACTTAACACCGCAGGGTCATAGTCAGTAGCAGAAACTCCCCAGGGACTCATTAGGACTTCCAGAATTGTGTATAAATGGAGTATATATACATATATACACTGCTATAGCTCAGAAATCCCAGTTTAACTGTAATGTAAGTAAGTTGAAGCCCTGAAAAGAAGCGGGCATACTTGCAATCACAAACAGAGCAGGAAAACCTGTTTCGATTTCATTATGATTTTTTCAGCTGAAACAAGCTGAATCACAAAATTTTTCTTCAACTACAGTTCTTAACAAATCTTCCTCTATCCTTTATTCACCAGGTGAACCTTCAAGATGGCTGGGTAGAACCTGATCACACCTGTCTTCAGTGAACTGGATTCACTGGTGCTAGAGTAATTTAAGGGCTTCCTCTGAGCCACTACTAAAACCAATTGCTGGGATGACCCATGCAGGACAAGACACAGGGTGAGAAAAAATTGATTGGAAAAGGCAGTTTATTTTAATTTTTGTTCGTCTATTTCCTTTTTTCCACACTGCTAAATAACAATAAAAACAAAAGAGCCCACTCAGTGTTACTTCAGCCTACCACCAGCACTACCACTGGGGCTGGTGGGATTGGCCTTGTCCAGTTTAGGATTTATAGATCAGTTCATCACATATTGTCTCTGTCACTTCTTCCTCCTCAGGGTGAGGACTCTTCACACTCTTTCCCTGCTCTGTCCTGGGGTTCCTCACACAGCAGCCAGCCCTCCAAGAACATTTCCAATGTGAATCTTTTCAACAGGCTGTGTTTCTTCACAAACTGCTCCAGTGTAGGGTCCTCCATGGGCTGCAGGTGGATCTCTATTCCACCATGGATATCCATGGGCTGCAGGAAAATAGCTGCCTCATTCAGTCTTCACCAGGGTCTGAAGAAGAATCCCTGCTCTGGCACCTGGACCACCTCCTCCTTCTCTCCTCCTTCTTCACTACCCTGGGTATCTGCGCAGTTGTTGCTCTCAGATGTTCACACTCCTCTCTCCAGCTGCCACTGCTGTTGAGAAGCAAATTTTTCCCCTTCTTCTTCTTAACTGTGTTATCTCAGAGGCACTACCACAGTCACTGGTGGGCTTGGCCCTGGCCAGCAACAGGTCCATCTTGGGGCTATCTGGCATTGGCTCTGTCAGACACAGAGGAAGCTTCTGGCAGCTTCTCACAGAGCCGCCCTTGCAGCCCATACCCCTGTTACCAAAACCTGGCATTGCAAACCTGACACACAGACATTCTGTTGGCTCTGTGCTGTATTTTTAGCCTCTTGGATGTCTCAGATCACAAATATCACAAATGATACTTAGACCTTCATTCACTTAAACTGGAGTGTAAAAAACTAGTTTACATGGAGACAACTAAAATTTGTGAGAAAGGATAGCAATAAACTGTTTTACATTTAAACTGAACTAAACCCAGAGTAATATATTTTTTTCCTGGAAAGAAAGTGAGCTGTTACAAAAACCCTTGAGGAGAAAAAAATTACTTTTGACTTTTGGTTGATATGAAGATCCTTATAGCTCAGAAGCATTTCAGGGTTTGCAGGCTAGTTCTGTGGAAATCTAGAATTAATGTAACACTGGCTAATGTTTTTTATCTGAATATTTTCATTCAGGTCTGCCTCATTATGTCTTATTATTTTATTTTCAGCCCTAAATTATCAGCATAAGGATCAATTATAACATTACATTTTCCTGTTAAAAAAAAAAGTTCATGTATCAGTGAAAGAGTGCTGAAACAGCAAAAATATTTTTTCCATAAAAATAACTTTTTCTGCAGCAATCTCACTGATAATTTTGTTAAATTATGGAAGATCTCACAATCCCCATAAATGTGCATATAGGTCTCTTGTGTCTGTGCTGTCCTGGAGTATTTTCACTTATTAGAACCAAGCTATAAAAAAAGCACTCTTTCTCCCTCATTAATCTAGACTTACATTCAGAGAAAGACAAGTGTACTCAGGTGGCTTGGCTTTTAAGTGACTACCTTGAATTACTGAAATCTATTCAGAAGTGCCAACTAGCTCTCTGTGAATTGTGTTCCATTAAAATTTCCATTTTGGGCAGCCCAACTGGCTAAATAAAATCTCATGTTAAAGCTAAAGGTAGGTGTATGTTAATGAAATTTTTTGCAGCTAGAGGTAGAAAATGTCTAGCAGTGCAGAGATGTTTGCTTTTGTTTCCATAAGTCTGATGCACATGCAATTTTTTCCCCCAAAGTACAGAGACTACCAAGTTCTCACCAGATCTGAGAATCATGCAGCTGACTCCCTGCTTCTCCCTCAGTGAGAAAGATGTCTTTGGATGCTTGCAGTGTATAAACCTGCACCTCTTCTTCAGTTTTTGACTTTGCACTGTGTAAGCTGTTCAGTGGGTCGCAGTGACTACTGAAGCAAGACTAGAAAAGGGTTGACCCTGAAGGCTGGTGGGGTCCTCAGAAGAGCTCTATGGCCTGGCACACTGCCATCTGCAAGTCATTGATGCCCCATAAGCTGACCTACTGGAGGGATGACAAGTCACACTGCTGGCCTGTGGAAGAGGGTAGGAAAAGAAAATGGTTTAGGTCTGTGTGCAGGAGGGCTACGAGGTGCTCTCCCTCCAAGGAAGAAAAGCTTGGATAGATTAGTCTATCAGTAGGATTTAAAAATCAGCTGTGGCAAGAGATGGTAATACAACATTTGCTTCTTCTGGTAGATTTTACAATTCAGATTTAAGCTTGTGACACTCCAGTGTATGAGAAAGCTGTCAGAAGCATTTTAAGTACAGCTATTTTTCTCTTTGCTAGGCTGTGTTAAGGTAACCTGGGTTTGTATCTTGAAGAATTGAAGTAGGATACTTTGTATAATTCTGAAGTATTTCCTAAATATCATCTGTAAAACACACCTTATGCTGCATAAATTATGGTGAGGTAATGTTTATTAGTATTCACTTGATATAACCTAATTTATTCATTGCTTTGTCACCCCTGAGAAATATGCACCCCTCCAAGTGAAATGACTAAACAGTATACCTTGCCATCATGCATTCTCTCGCCATAAGATTCCAAAAACATTAAATGTATGGGAAATACGTTTCTCTCTCCAAGATCAATCTGTGCAGTCAGGGAGACTAGGAGATATGAAAATGCTGATGTATTATATGGCAGTTCATTTCAGTGAAATATTTCTACATAACTGTTGATAGAGAACAAAGCTGGAATTTGCTGAAATGGTTATATATGGTATGCACTTGCCTCTCAACAGCAGGAACCTTTTAGCAGTACAGTAGCTAGTTCCTAAATGGTTCTTTTCTTAAGCCAAGATGCAACAAAATTGGCACCTCAGCCCTACCAGAAGTGGTGCTAGACAAGATGCAGGACCACAGGGTTTGGACACATGTACTACTGACAGATGGTGCTGAGATTAGTCATTATCAATCAGCTTCAACTTGCATTTTTTATTCTGGTTCAATGCCAGTCAGTGATGAACCCTGACTGATATTGCCTTATTAGTGGCTAATATTTATGAAGAGTGGCTGACTCCCTAGAGATTGAAGTCGATGGATAGACCCTGCTCACAGGAAAGGATAGACATAACACACCGAATTTGCTCATTATCGCTAAGACTGATGCTTACAATTCCAGTATCAGCTCTGCCAGTGCCACTCTCTGCAGAGGGATCAAGAGCTGCATATAAGTGGAAAGACCAGCTGCCACCCCATTCAGAAGAATTTCCACCCAGTTAAGGCTGAAGTGGGCTTTTTGGGATAGTAGAAGAGGTGATATGTAGAAATCCAGGACTAGCAATTATAGTAGTACTATGTTCACTATATCTCAGGAATAAAAAAAGTACAAGTACATACACATATGTATGCAATTATATTGTATAGGGACATATATGTATGAGAAGGTATGTGGGTCTTGCCCTTTCTACCATTACTCAATCTTATGATGTGGCAGTGACAAAGCAGGACTGGATTCATTGCATCATCTATGAGCACCCATAAATTTGTAATACAATACTAAACTCACCCACCTCTCCCTGCTATCCTCAAATCCACAGGACTGTAATATAATACTAAACATTAGATTCAGCCTTGATTTATTCAAATGAATCCCACACCAAGACTGAAGTCCCTTCCTTGGCATTATGGAGATTGAAAAATTGATGTTAAAAATAAAGATAGTTATCCTCACAGTCTGACTAGTATCTAGAGATTATATTAAATTCCTCTGGAGAAAAACCCCTGAAATTATGCTATAAGCAGTAAACAACATATTATGTGTTCATTGTTGGGGTGTCATGGAAAAGTTTTCTAAAATCATCATTGCTGATACTAACTGGAAAAAAATAAGGCTATAATAGATAGCTGGTTTAACAAAAGTGTCCTAGCACGTATTTTATTTGATAAGGATTAAAAGAAAATTACTGCATAATGCAATATACCCAAACCAGCACAGCAGTAAGAGTCAACATTTTATCAACAGGATTAAGTCTCACAATAGAATAATCCATAATGGAAGTTACAGGAATGGAGCAAAAGAGAGAGCTAAAATGGTTGTTTTTTACACTTCTCCCCTCCCTCATCCCCCCGCAAGACTTATAAGGAGATGATCTAATACTATGTTTTCATAAGCAGTGTTCTTTCCCAAAGCATTTCCCAGGATTATTTCTTTTATATTTAATGAATTTCAGGAAGTGAGAAAGGTTGATATTTTATGCTTAATGTGGTCCCTGAAGATCAGAATACAGCCATGAAGACATTCTATGTATCTTATTTTATAGCTGCCAGACATGTTTTTTTCTCTTGAACAAAGACTCTCCAGCAATTTATGAATGCAGTTAAATGTTCAGACATTTCAGTGCAGCAGAGGTTTTACCCATGCAGCTGAGGATATAGGGAATTTATAAACCTTGGGTTTTCAGCAGAAACTGCTTCCAAAGCAGTGTTTGTGAGCAGATTGCTCCCTTGAAGATAGCTGGGATGTCATCACAAACACCCCTCAAACTCTTTTAATACCAATACTCTCCAGCACAGGCAGGGCACAGTGTCTAGCTGCCTCTCCCAGGGTGGAAGAGCCTCTCAGCAAAGGGAGGCACAGTAGGAGCTGCCGCCTGTGTTGGGAGGTGAAGTCCTGTGAGAAGGCCCAGTTTGCAGGAGAGAGCACCACTCAGCTGCACCTCCTGTGAGGCAGCACCCAAGAACCAAGTCATTTCTGACACAGGACATTTCTCTGAAAGGTAGGAAGTACAGTTGGATTCAGAATCCCTGTACCTGTTAATGAACTTCCATAGGTACTTTTCAGGGTTAATGCAATCCAAATTTAAAAAAATACAAACAAACAAACAAACGCTTAAAAAAAAAAAGGAAAAGGCCTATTCAGAATTGACTCTTCAATGTAATATAGCAAATTTGAGCAGTTAGTAGGTCAGAAAACCACATCTAATCTCTCAGTGGGGAATCCAGAAAAAGAAGGTACCATACATTAACAATTTTTTTTTAAACCACAGACAGGATTTCAAGCAAATAACCAGCTGGTAGAAAATGAAAAGATTTCAAACATTTTAATTCACTGAGAATCATGGGAAATTAATCTGAAGTATCTTATGTGTTATCAACTGGGTTTTGTGCAAAATCTTATATTGGATAGTGTTGTACTTAAAAGCTGAAACACAAGCTCAGCTGACAACTGACACTGTTTTTGGGGGGAAATTACTTATTTACCAAAACAGTTTTTCAGATATTTTCTAAAATCCCACACAAGTTAACACAATTTGGAAAAAAATATTCCAGAGAAACATACCTGAAAAAAGATTCACACCTTAAATAATACAGGTCTGAACTTGCAGCACTGACATAGATAAATAGGTTGCCTAGTAGGTTGTTTACTGTGCTATTGGACCTGGAGCATGATAAAGTAAGCAGAAAAGGGACTGCATAAGCTTTATCTCCATAACAACCAAGAAAAGAACGATTACAAAAGAGCATGGAAAAGCCACCTTCACAAAACAGACTTTAACCTTACAGCAATGGGAGCAGCACAGCACAGTACTGATGATGTCTAAATAAGAAAAGACACTGTCTTGGCTCGAAATTATTGCATCTCACACCAAGCTGAATGATCCAGTTGGAACAATACAAGTGCAAAGTTATCTAATACAGTAGCCATATGGAACAATAAATTCTTTCAAAGGAACTGCATTATGATCAGTATATTACAGAGCAAGAAAAGATAGCACTGCATTCAAGTGATTTTCAGAATATACCTTTATATTATGAAATCATTCACACTATTTTCCTTTAACATATCTCAGGGCATTAAGCAATTTTAAAATTAACTAGTTTTAATTTGTTTTACACAAGTTGAATGATTTGAAAAGTTCTCCACTGTAGTTTGACCTAGCTGGGTGAGTTCTTTTAGGCTTTACAAGAAAGGCAGCATTCAAAAACAGCCTTCACAGAAACATCCTAGGTGAATAAAACAGGGGCAAACTTTTGAAATGAAGTCATTGGGGAGGTAGACTCAATTGCAACCTGAACCTGTTCCTACTCAAAACGTTGGCAAAACTCCTGCTGGCTTTAATGAGCATGGGATCAAAACCCTGAGTTTTCTCTTTGACTACAAACTATGCTCTTTGTTGTTAAACTACTTTTAGGGGGAACCTGCAGCTTTAAGGCACAGGCCTTTAATAACACAATGTCTAGAAGAGACTCACTTGGACAAAAATGCCAGAGGGAATTTTCCTTCCTCCCAGGTACAATAAGTTATCAATGGAAATAGTGCAGGCATGCTACTAGTACATGTAGCCCTGCAGAATGCACACAGCTACCCTGGCTGCCATTAGCAATTTTAGTTACCTCTTCCCGTCTCTTGCAACCCACAAATTCTTTGTATGATGTCTCTCACAGTATCATTCCAGTTGGTTAGAGGTATACTGACAATTACAGTCCCTTCAAGAATTTAAGAGTTCTTTTAAATGGGACTACACTTACATGAAAAGAAAAAAGAAGCAACAACCAAACAAACAAAAAACCCAACAATAACACAAAAAATCTGAAATGGCTATTTAGTTAGGATAATTTTCCTAGTCTGTTTAAATGTTTGAAAGAGGAAAAGGTAAAGGGATTTTTTTTTTTCTTAGCCAAATAAAGGTTCTTGTAAACAACAAGTCATGGCACAGTTTTCCCCACAAACATAAATCACGAGCTTCTTGTGCATTGCTGGGAACAAGGGGAACTACCACCAGATCTTGTGATGCAGTCATCATCACCCTGTACAAGAAGAAAGCAGAAAAATCAGACTGCTCAAATTACCAAGGTATTACTTTCCTCTCCATTCCTGGTAAAATCCTTGCAAGAATACTTTTGAACAGATTAGTACCCGCTATTGCAGAAGAACTTCTACCTGAAAGCCAGTGTGGTTTCAGACCCAATAGGAGCACAACAGACATGGTATTTGTTCTCAGACAACTGCAAGAGAAGTGTAGGGAGCTGAACAAAGGTCTCTATGTAACCTTCGTTGACCTCACCAAAGCTTTTGACACTGTGAGCAGAAAGGGCCTGTGGCAGATCTTGGAACATTTAGGATGTCCCCCCAAGTTCCTCGAAAGGATCATCCTGCTACATGAGGATCAGTGTGGACAAGTCAGATACAGCGATGCACTGTCTGAGCCCTTTCCAATAACCAACGGTGTGAAACAAGGTTGCATTCTTGCACGAACCCTATTCACAATCTTCTTCAGCATGATGCTCCAAAGGGCCATGGCAGACCTTGATGAAGAAAATGGCATCTACATTCAATATCATACCAATGGAAGCCTCTTCAACCTAAGGCGACTGAAGGCCCACACTAAGATCCTAAATCACCTTGTCCGTGAGCTGTTTTTCACTGACAATGCTGCCTTCATTGCTCACACAGAAGCAGCTTTGCCGTGCTTAACATCCTGCTTTGCAGAGGCTGCTGAGGTTTTTGGGCTGGAAGTCAGCTTGAAGAAGACAGAAGTTCCCTACCAACCTACACCTCAGGAAGTCTTCTATCATCCCCATATCACCGTAGGTGAATCAGAGCTTAAGTCAGTCCAACAGTTCACCTATCTGAGAACTATCATTTCCTCAGACAGTAAGATTGACAAAGAGACAGACAATAGGCTGGCAAAGGCATACAGAGCCTTTGGAAAACTCCACAAAAGAGTCTAGTGCAATAAGCACCTGAAGGAAAGTATAAAAATCAGTTTCTATAGAGCCATTGTACTGTCTATTCTTTTATATGGGTCTGAATCATGGGTCATCTATCGCCACCATCTGCAGCTCCTCAAACACTTCCATCAGCGCTGCCTCCGCTCAATCCTAAACATCCACTGGACAGATTATGTGACCAATGTGTCTGTTCTTGAACAGGCGGGGATCACTAGTGTTGAGGCCATGCTGATGAGAATGCAGCTGCGCTGGGCAGGGCATGTCTCCAGGATGGAGGATCACTGCCTCCCGAAGATTGTGCTCTATGGTGAACTCACCACCAGCTGCCACAAGGGACGAGCCCAGAAGAGGAGATACAAGGACTCCCTGAAACAACACCTCAGCCTTGGCCATATTGACTGCCACCAATGGTCCACTCTGGCCTCCAACTGGGATTCATGGAGACACGTCATTCACGACACTGCTGCTTCCTTTGAGAACACACGCAGAGTCAGTCTCGAGGAGAAAAGACAACGCCGAAAAATCGTTCCTCGCCAATATCGCCAAAGGAAATGTTCCGCTGTGCCTTTTGTAACCGGATTTGCCTATCCTGTATTGTCCTTTTAGCCATCAGCACGCTTGCAGCAAGCGTGGGTAGTGCCCTTCCTAAATCTTCATTTGTGAAGCCTAGCCATGATGATGTTCTCAACCCTTGGGTTTTCTCACTTTTACTCATCTAATTCCCTTCCCTACACTTCTGCCGGGAGACTAAACAAGCAGATCCATTGAGCTTGATTGCTGTCTGCGGTTAAACCAAAACAGCATCAAATACCTAGACAGATACACGTGCAAAGTATGCTAATATTTTATTCAGCTGTGACATAATGAAAGGTTACACTTGCTGATAGATTTTTAACAACATATTAGTTATGTCAATGTTTTTCTGAGTATTCTGATAATAACAAAAGAAAACCTCTCATTAGTACCTCCTTGTAATCAGTTAAGTCACAGCACAAGAGGAAAAAAATATAAAGCAAAGGACTACCTTAGAAAATTCAGGGAATTTCTAAGACTTCTGATTATGTTGAATTACATATGATTACATTTTAACTGCCAGATATACTTCTAAGGAAGCGTTGCCTTTTTTATTGTTAGGTAACTAGGTACAGTTATGATGGGAATATTCTGAGACAGACACCAACAACAAACACAAATTTATTTATGTGCTACTAATAGGCAATCCATCTTTTGACAACTGAGAGGTGCATTAATCAAACATACTAGTCAAGCCTGATGCCACAATTTTTGCACTTGTGACTGTAGATTTTTATCTCCCTGAGATCAAGATACTTGATAAGAGGAACCAGATAGAAGTGGATCTCTTGTTTTTTCCTCAAGTTCTATAGCATATCACTGGCATTTCTAGATCCATTTTCTGTGATTCAAGACCAGTTAGGTCCAAAGAATTGCTTCCTCATTTCCTGAGTCAAAACTAGTCTGTTCTAGTTTACACAGATGGGCCTGCTGCCAGTCCATTCAAGTCTCTTCAGATGTGTTAATTGCTTGCAGAGAAGATACCACACATTTGATTCCTTCAAGCAGTTGCAGAACTTTGTGTATTGTTAACATTGGGTTTAGCTGGTTTATGGTATGCTGTCGGAGGAGACCAGACCAAGGAGGAATTCATCAAGTGGCAGAGATACGATGCAGAGACCCAGGACCCCGGGGAGCACACGCCGCAGCTGAATCGGGACTATGGGGGTTTTTCGGACAGACACTTCCCCAGTTTAAATGTATACCCTTAAGATGGCTACGATCCAAGTTTCTTCTTCCCACAAACCCCTGGAATTCTTCCCACAATCCCCTGGAATTCTCCCACCAACCTCATCCTCCTATTGGTCCTTTTGCAGCTCCTCCCTTCCCTCCTTCCCTTCGTTTGCATGTACCCAATGGAGTGCGTGACTCCTCCCCGTCTCCGCCCCTGTTCCCCGCCCACATCCAGGACATTTGTGCGAGCCCCTTATAAGCAAGCGCGCGCTATTAAACTTGGCTTTTCTTCGTGGACTCCTGGCTGGTGTGGATCTATTCCGTTCGGAGGGGTCGCCAGGCTGGGAGCGGGAGGACCCGACCCAAGCTTCTAAGGGGCCTGATCCTAGGGAGCGCTGCCGCTTGCCGCTTTCCTAGGCTGGCTCCTGGAAGCGAAAACCCCTCCACTATATTAGTGGAATTATTAATCCACTGAGAGTATGCTAGTCAAGCAAGCTTATGGTAAGTCTGGGTGCAAGGCATACAAAACATGTTTTACAAGTTTGTCTTCATGTTACAACAATATGACGAGTTTATAGACTAAATACAAATATATTGTGTGGGTATATAACATAAAAAATCCTTACTAATGAAACTAACAAGTCAAAAGTGCAAACTTTATAATCTTTTCAAGAGACTACAGAAACTTTTTTTGTTGCAGTTACTAAATGGCAGGATAATATTAGACATTATATCAAAGTCTCATTTAAAGATAAACTTGAATGGAAGCCAGACCACCAAGAAGGTCATCCAGACAGGGCACGTCTGTATAACAGCAAACCAACACCAAACCAATTCATTTTTTACAAGGACAGAAGTATTTGATCCTTAATAATTAAGTGCAAGACTGAGGTTTTTCTTCCCAATTTGTATAGCTATCTACAACAGAAACTAGGCAGCCAGCAAAACAATTCAGATTTTACACAATTTCTTCTACATTTGCACATGCACCAGTAGAAGAAAAATAACCTATCCTGCCCTCAGCTCACCTGTCCTCTCCTTTGGTTGTAGCCAGAGTGCCAGTCAGCAGAGGGGGGTGTCAAAGTGAGTCCATGCAGCAGCAAGGAGCTCTCTCACAACCTGTAACACAAGGAGAGAAGTCAGTGATACAGCCCTTTATATTTCTCTATGTTCTTCTTAGTTAAGCCAGAAAACTTCTAGGGAAGATTTCATTTTCACAAGGTCCACCACTATCCTTTTTTTCATACAGGTAGAAAAATAGTGATAGAACAAGTGGAAATTGTTTTAAACTAAAAGAAGATAGATTTAGATTAGAAGTTAGGAAGAAATTCTTTACTGAGGGAGGGTCAGGCACTTGAGCAGGTTGCCCAGAGAAGTCCTGAATGCTCCATCTCTGGAACTGTTCAAGGCCAGGTTGAGTGGGGCCCTGGGCAACTTGATCTAGTGAATGGCATTCCTTGTGCAGGGCAGGGGGATTGGAACTAGAAGATCTGTAAAGTTCCTTCCAACCCAAACCATTCTATGATTTTATGTTTCTATGATTGTTAGCACTGCAGCCAGAATTGGAGGGTCAAATATTCAAGTTAAATTTAAATTAATGGACAAGCTTGTAGGGATGCTACTCCTTCTGTTAAGGATTTGAGCGTGTATAAACCAAGATACAGGTTCCTTTCATATCCATTCAGGTACCTGTGTTCTTTCAGAGCACTTCAATAGTACTTCAAAAAAAGAACAGGTTAAGAGTTTCATATCTGAATGGTTTATTTCAGTTGTATCTTCATGCAGAAGGTAGATGTATTGGGGAAAAATTTAATTTACTATTATTTTACTGGCCTCAGTAAAATTATCTTGAATTCATGTTGCACATGTTGCAGTGTTAACTGTACTCCTCCATGATTGAATAATATCCTGCTGTGCTCAATACTGCCCAAATTCATAACAAAACCTGTTTTCTTCTTCATGAATCTGCAATCTAAACAATTCTCCATGCACTTGACAAGGTTTTGGTGATCAACATCAGCAGGCTAACTTTGCTTCAGAAGCTTTTCTGAATCCCTGTTTACATCTGGCTCAGCTATGAGCAAAGTAAGTTTGGCCAATTTACATATATGATTAAGAACTGAGAGCAGGAGAGTTTCACAAAGCTAAAGCAGCTCGGTTCACATCCCAAAGAGCTCTGCAGAGGCAAATATCTTTCCTTAGGCAATCAGGTTTTGAACAACTTGGTGACTAGCCTGAACACAACAGGAATTCCACAATTTATGTAGATAGCTGGTTATTTCCTACAAAGTTACTGCCTCATCCATATCTCTTTAGATAAAAAGGTTTAAGATCCTTTTGAAGTGTAAGAACCAATATGCAGATGACCAAACCCCAGTTAAGGTATTTAAGGAAAAGTTTATTACAAAAATAGACTGCTAAAATCATGCAGTGGGTAAAAAAGCAGCATTCTGGTGCTTTTATAACAATATCTTTTGCATGCACATAACTTTAAGACTGTGTTCTCCCCTGTGCTTTATGGTGTCCCTCTCTTCCCTTGAGCAGTGGCCTCAAGCATATCTGTGAGAACTTTTGTCTCTTGCAACAGTGGAGTTAATTTCTCAAAACAGACAGGCAGAAAATAGGTAGCGCTATTCATGGGAAAGAATTTTCACCCACATCGGGTTTTCCCTAGACCTACTTTTCCCAGCAGCGAAACCCTCCCTAAGTGAAACTCCTTTCCTCCTGGAATAAATCTGCATTTAACTTTCTTTCCCTACAGAAGCAAGCACAAATAGGATCAAAAGATTAAATGCTAAAGGAAGTTTTTTCCAAGGCACAAAGAAAAGTTAAGTACTCATCTCTATACATGTGCATCTTCAACGAATCTTCCTGGAACCAGACATTTACAGCAGCATAGCTGTAACACGGTGCTAGCTCATGTCAGCCTGAGCTTTGGTGATGGAATTCAAATGACATGGTAGGGGCAGACAGATGGAGAAATGGCAGTTCTGTTCTCAGGATGTCAGCTCTGGGAAGTCATTCCTGTCTGTAGATACTTCTAGGGTGGCTGCATGAAAATAACACCATTGGGATACTACTGGCATGCCATAATCATGCCATAGTGTAATATAGGATCTGCTAGAAATATCACCAGACTGATCTTGTCTCCTGACAATCAGGAGAGTGAATTCCGTAGAGTTTCTTGTACTGAGCTACAGCTCAGATGAGTCAATTTGCAGTTCAGTACAAGAATGAGGCAAAGTCACACAGTGATGAATAGTAAAAAATAACACCCTGTACCCCTTCTGTCTAGGCAGTGAGGAACTTTGGTTTTCTCAGGGAGCCAACACTGTCCTCTCTGCTGCTGTAGCCTACCCATTCACACCTCCTTTTTCTTTTCTCCTTCTTTGCTAAAAGAACCACATTATTTTTTCCTCTTCCTCTGAGGACGCAAACATTTGTATATAGCCTCTTATTCTGTGTTGAAAACCTATATGAATACCCACAACTTGAACCCTTGGTCTCATTTGCAGTACCTGCACATGGTTCCTATGCAGCCTGGGGACAGCTGCACTTTCAGGCTATTAAAATATCCACATACCTGTTTAGGATTCAATCAGGTTACAATACTTATGCTCCATGATTGTCTTCTGAAGACTGGCATATAACACAGCAAGCAACATGCCCACTAAAGAAAGATTAACTTGATCCAAGGGGAGAGAGGTCAAAGGAGACTCAGATGCCTTCAGAGTCCCTGATCATCAGGAAATGCTTAGCAAGCTACTAACTCCTCATCCATAAATATCTAGTTGGTTTTGACTCTTAAGTCACTAGACAGCACTAATTCATTGCCAATACTAATATTTAAATAAAATTTAACTATTCATATATTTGAACAATTAAGTTCAAAGACCAGAATTTAGAGAAATACAAAGCTTCCAGACCCATTCAATATGTGGCCATGTGAATTAGCAGCATTTATAGAAAATATATGATAGGACCATTCTACTGGTCATGTTGCTTTGTACATTATAGTAATAGCAAGATAAGATTAGAGAAAATAGTCACTACAACATAAGATACAACTAGAGTAATATATGAAGTTGGAACAGTAACTCAGTTTTGAAGCTAAAAAAGCACTTTGCCACTCAGTGGTCTGGACTGCAGAGTACCACCTTTGAGCAGTCAATGAACAGTTGTATTGCATGCTTGGAGTACCTCCAGCACACAGACAGTGAAGAGGCAGGGAAAAAACACTAAGACAGATAGATAGATGGCAGTGTTCTGCTCTACATGGCTTTTTGCTGATGTTGAGATGTTCAGCACTTCCCCAAACCTTCTGTTTCCAGAGCTATATTATTACCTTAGACTCTCTGGCTTCATTAGAAAACCATAAACTTTTGGTTCTCAGGAACTTTTGGTTCTCAGAGAAAAGCTTAGCAATTTTAACTGTCATAACTTTAAATCTATTCTCAGTTATTGGCAACTTTCCCTTTGATTTTTTAATGTTTTAAACTAGCATCTTCTAATTATTTTCTCTAATGATGAAGACTGAGAATAATCTGTGCCAAGCTTGATTTTGACAGAAAATTGAACTGACACCAATGATATGCAAATATTTATATGTCTATACCTAAATTTATTGATATATATTCTATACAGATGTGTAGTATGCAAAATGTGGCAGTGTACACAAAATAGTTTACCACTAATGAGATATTTAAGCCTTGTTTCAATGCTATTACTATTTAGTGAGAAATTAGCAACATTTAAAATACTTGCAGGAATTATGTGTTCTGGATTCAAACTACATCAAAATTTCCCCTCAAATGAACCAAAATTGTACAGATCATTCTAGCACTGACTCTTTCTTTTATTCTCTGAAATCTTTTTATTTATTAATACTCTTGTGCATATGATAAGTTCAAAGGTACCCAGCTTTCCTCTGAAAAACTAAAGCAATTAGAACCAGAATTAATATGTGAATGAGAAAAGGATTTCCATGTTCCCTTTCTTTCTCTCTTGTGCATGCATGTGTCACACAAATCCTATGCATTGCCTATTAACTCATGGAGAATATTCTGAGCTGTGAAACTGAAATGATTTTTAGCGATCAGGCTACTGATGATTACTTATTTTGATAGCTACTTTGCCTCTAAATACAATTAAGCATGTATGCTTTATTTATATTCTTTTTGACATGGACAAACTGATCTGAATTTCAGATCATTAACAAAACCTTACTATAATAAAAATGTTATATTTTAACTGTAGTGGAAAACAAAATTAACCTAAGTGGGGGAAAGGTCTTTCTTGTCTGAGTAGATGACATAAGAGTCAGATGTTGCTAATAAAATACATTTAATAGAAACTCAGTTTAATTTTGAATACCAAAGGAATTGATGATGAACATTCTTAATGACTCACACAAATTTTTCATGAAATAAAGGGCTTGTGTATTTTGCATGACTATGTGTTTTTCATTTTACAGGCCTATTGATATAAAAATATATATCATACTTTCCCCAAGTCCAGGACAGTCCAAAAGTGGAGTCACTTGAGCCTCAGGCAATGGCAAACCTCCATACTACTGCTGTCTTTGCTTGCCAGGAGATGAGGAATAGCTGATAAGGTGCTGTATCCAAATGGTCCAGTACTTAGTTCTAAGTCCTACTTTGTGCATTTAGGGAAAGGCACAGATACGTAGCAACTCCTCTGAATTCATCCAGCCAGGAGCTGCAGATGCTGACTTGATACAGCCTACATGGGGCAAGAGATGTAAAAGCACTCTGCCTAACACTACACTTTCAGAAAATTAGATTGAGATAGCCATATAAACTCAGATTTCACCTAAGAAAGATTTTGTGTTACCTATGCTGTCATCTGTGAGGAAGACAGCATTGAGAGAGACCAGATCCAGTATTGACAAGTGTGACTAATCAATGAGCACCCTGAGCCTGTGTCCTAGTTCAGCAGCCGGGAGCATCCCATGTTCTTTCTAGCACTGTTGTGCTCATTTTGCACTGCAGAGAAGGAAAGAGCACAGAGATATCTCATCTTAGAAAATTTTTCATGCTGGGTGATTCCTGTGTCCAATTAGTTTTTCTGGGAAAAGATGTAGTCGTTGCTAACAGTGAGAGCAGATGCAATATACAGCTTTATCTACGTGAAGCCTGGCAGTCTTACTATAAACCCCTCCTGACCTCACGCTTGCAAGGAGGCAGCTGACATCAGTCAGAAGAGTTAATTCATATCTCTGACATGAGATTTTATCAAACCTGTGAAAACTTATGCAGATTCAGCCAAGTGATAAATCTCTGGAAAACTTCCCGTCCAAGGACTTTTTTGCTCAATTTCCTGTCTCTGACAGTGACCAGTAACTACAAGAGAATTATCACAAAAGGCTAAGTAAGTGGTACTCCTTTCTGATATGCATCCAAGCCTTGGTCAAGCCATTGATACACTCTTGATCTCTGAAAAGCAATTGCATGTGCCTTGGGTGCTCACCTAAGGTCTCATAAAGATCAAATGAATAAAAAATATGAAGAAAGGAATACTTTTTTTTTTTTTACAAAACTGGAAGGGCATGAAGGAGCTTAAGTACAACCTAGACATTTAAGAGTAAGGGGGGGAGGAGGAAAGTAGAGAAAAAAGTATAAAATATCATTTTCTCATAGGATCACCTATCCCTATTAATGACCTTATCATCATAAGATTTCACAAGGCAAAACCAAAATTTCTACAAACAAATTGTTAGCAGCTGTTATTCAATTATAGGGTGTTTTGCAATGTAACCAAAGCAGTGTTTCTGAACAACCAAACTTGGTTACTGACCAGAAGTTAATACAAAAAGAATTAAGTAGTACACAATATAAAGACATTTACAGTTTTAAGATAATATGTTTTGTTTTGTAATTTATACTGATTGCATAATTTAAAAAAAAAAAGAAATAATTTTAATACCAATTGAATATATAATCCTGAATCCAGTTTATTAATACACCTTCAGTTTTGAGGTGAAAAAGAAAAACAACAAAGTAATTTAGTTTTAATCAAATAATGAGTGAAAAATCAGGTTTTCTTTCTCTAAATCTTTGTTAGGGTCCTGTCAAAATATATGAGGACATAAGGCAACATCTCTGTTGTTTTCCTCCAGATGCAAGAAAAGGATTTGATCCATGTTGCATACAAGAGCATACAACAACATATGTATAAATAGTTGTATGGAACAGTGACAAAAAGGTAGAGAAAATTTTATAACTCCATCTTGGTGATATGTTTTCTTCTTTTGTGAATGTAAAGTTAACTGATACTGACTTTTAATGAGTTAATACATATGGGTCATCTTTTTAATAAAGAGAAAAGAAATTCCTCTTTCATAAAGGTCAGTTATGCCTTGGCCTTGTAGAAAACAATGTAACAGTGATAATGAAAGTTTACATTTTAGATGAAGCCTAGCTACATCAGTTAATATCCAATAATGAAAACTTGAGAAGTGTTCTAGATAAACCCAACAGTTGTAAATCTAAGAAAAAAGCCCTTCCAAGTAGCTTCTTCAACATTAAAAAAATAATATAAATTTTGTGTTTGAGATAAATTCTTAAGTCTGCTCGGAGAGATAACCAAATTACAAACTTATTAAAAGGCCATCTAAACCTCATAACCACACATTACTGCATATTTCAACTGGAAGTAAAAATGATCACCAGATCTTATATTGAGTAAATAAGTTGAAAGAAATTTTCCTGGTTAAAGTGGTGCCCACTAATGTTACTACAGATAAGGGTCTGACAGCATTTTCATCATGCAGTCCTATTTTTAGAGATTTAATGCAAGCTGGCTGTCAAATCTAGTTCATCATTGAAATAACAAATACAGTGACTCAGACCAGTGAATGTGCCCTAATACAAGGAAACTAAAATCCTGTGTTTAACAGTACTTAGGTTAAGACACACAAAATAAACACTTTTAAAGCAAAGTTTAGCTACAGTGGAAACATTTAAACTCAAGTAAGTTTACAGGACCCTGTACTGGTTAGGTCAAGTTATGCCTTAATTTAAAAATAGCTACATTATATAGAAGTTCTCATTTAGCAAAGATTCTAATCATGGAGGTAACTTAAAATACACAATTATTCTTTGCATGCTTAAGGCAAGTTATACATATAAACAATTTATCAGATCAGAGAAAGAAACTCAAAGATACTTTGGATTGCAAGCACCAAGGATGGAAAGCAGATCCTCAAGTCCTCATGAATAAGTTGCTATTTAGGCTTAAGGAATGAGGTGTTTGGCTGTGGTGTCTCATTGGCTCTCTCCACATGTTCCTCCAGCTGGGAGCCTGTGAAGTTGACTCTCTTCTTGCAAATAATGTCCTCAAGAGACAGCAAGACAGATTCCTTTGAGATTTTTGTGCACTTACCTGGGAATGAGTTTCGAATTTCCTTCCTGAATCAAAGTAGAGATACAAGCTCAAGTCTTTCCATTTAATACTGCTCCACATCATACAACGGCAATGTATTCATGGGGCTACTGTCAAAGCTAAATATAGAAGGGAAGTTAGAGAGATTCATTCACTTTCCTGGGTAGGATTTAGGGGTGATAACCAAATCCATTTATATCACTTCACATCACTTCATTTAAGTGCCTTTTTTCATGTACAAAAGAATTTCTTAAGAGGCTAGGCATCAGGTCAAGTGAAAAACAGCTCTTTATTGATCAAGACACATATACACTCAAAAAAAAAAATCAGAAATTAATGAACTCATAATCCAAACAAAATATTTCAATGATCCTTGTGAGTCCCTTCCAACTCAGAACTTTCTGTGAAATTTATCGCTGTGAAATTTTTTTTTGCTGAACCAGTAGGCATTAGTTAGATGGGGAAGATTTGACTTCCACTAGTCCCAAAGCAGATCTTCCATGCTACTGATTTGCCATCTTCCAAATCCATGGGTTTTTTCCTTCAGAATCATCTATCTTTCCAAGCTGGGTTTCTCCTCCTGAACCCTTGAGCTGCTAATGAGACCAGTCTCAACCATCTTGCACCTCTCTCCCTTTTTTTGTCTTGCATGGCATGACTCCATGGCCTTTCTTACACCACTCCTCACTTTGCAGTCACAGAATCACAGAATCACAGAATGAGTAAAATTGGAAGGGACCACAGTGGGTTATCTGGTACAATTACTAGACCACATTGCATAAGATTCCATCCTGAAGGTTCTCGAATATCTCCAATGGCAGAGTCTCCACAACCTCTCTGGGCAATCTGATCCAGTGTACCAACACCCACACAGTAAGGGAGTTCTTCCTCATATTCAGGTAGAACTTGCTGTGCATCAGTTTCTGCCCATTACCTCTTGTCCTATCACTTGACACCACCAAGAAGAGCCTGGCTCCATTGTCTTGACACCCTCCTTTGATTAGATCCCCTCTCAATTGCCTTTTCTCAAGGCTGAACAGGTCTAGTTCCCTCAGCCTTTCTTCATGAAAGAGATGCTCCAGTCCTTTAATCATCTTTGTTACCCTCCCTAGGACCCACTCCAGGAGCTCCATGTCTCTCTGGACACAGCACTGTTAATTCACTAATTGTATCAAGAATGGCTGGCGGAGTGCATTTGGGAGGGTGGGAGACTTCATTTCCTTCTTTTTTGTCAAACAATGAAAGTAAGTTTTTTTCAAAAAGATAATGATAGCTTTCAGTACATTCAGAAACTTAACTGCAGTGCCTGGGACACAATAAAATGAAAAATATGATGCCTGTGGAGGCAGAGAAGTGACTGTAGTGGAGCAAGGGTTATAGTCAGAAACAGAAACACATAAAGCCCATCTTAAACTCCTCCTTAGATACCTATCATCTGCTTCTTTACTATATTCAGTCCTTTATCTAGGGTATTCAAGTGATAAAATCAGAGCAGTGGCTATAAATGAGCCCTTTATTTTCAGTATTCATGTTGCATTCTCTGATAATGACTTAGATCCAAATTCTATTTACAGCTGGGGAAAATATCTTTTATAAAGAAATCATTGCAAATTTTGGCAATTTTTGCACTGCTTATTCACAATTCTTTATTAAGCCAGCTCTATAAATGGCTAAACAATATCATATGAATAACATCTATTTCAGATTTTTGCTTTTTTTTCAATAATTATCTATCTTTACATTTTCTAGTTGCTCAAAAAGCTGTTATTTTCAGACGTACAGATACACCACCACTAATACTACATCTGGAATATGCTGAAAGTTCAAAGTATCCAAGAATACATTTTGAAAAAGTACAGAGACATTAAAGCATACAATGCCTGAAGGTTCATAAGAACTGAGGTGCTAAATCTACAATTCCTGAATGATCTCCCAAAGCATAGAAAAGAGTGACATCCTTTGTATTGAATCTGGTGTGAATCTTCATTCTCTCTCTTTTTCATGGTGGACTTCAGTAAATCCTCAGTTCCTTAGCTCACAGACTAGCTTGAATAGCTCTTGTTTAATGCCATCATCACATAAAGTCCCCATAAATCCTCCTACTGGACTAGATATCTGTGAAATGTGCTGCAGGCTGTATCACATTCCCCATTTTGAAAATTTAAAGGCAAATGCTTAAAGAATGCTGTGATTAAGTTGTGTATTTTGATTACCAATAGGTTAGAGCACATAGATGCCACAATTTATAGTACTTCAGGGAGCCGTGACACTGAACTGGATATTGCTATAGTGAAAAGAGATATGCTATAACATCAGCTGTTTCTTCATCTGCCAAAAGAAAAATGCAGCTTCTGGAAGCATTGTTCTTTACAGTTTTGCTGGTACTTTGCATAACAACTGGAACATAGTGATGATGATGATGACCCGTGAGCTGCCTTTCCCTAAAGGTTTCTCATAAGTTGCTGATCAGCGTGACTGATTTTCTGGTGTCCTTCCTCCAGCACATGCTCCATGTGTCCTGCCTTCCCCTTCCTGTAAGAGAGAGAATCAAAGCCTGATCTAGTCGTGGCTCATCATCTTTTAGACTTCAAAATACAGTTCTGCTTTCTGTCCTGGTACGTTTTCTAAGAGGTCTTCTTAAAGGTGCTTTAAAATAGAAGGGAATTAGGCCTGACACATTTTTAGCTATATAACTAAGCAGAGTTGTATTCAGCAGAGAGTTTATTTTTGTTGGATCCATAGACTGATTTCCATGGGAATGCTGTGACTAGGAAGTGAAATTCTTGTCTTAGTAGAGGTATGGAATAAAGGCTGTGAGCTGTTTATGCCACATCTTGCTGTTGGTGCTTTGTATCTAGCTAGATATGTTTGCAAGCACCTGCAGATAGGTGAATTTCAACCAAATCTAGCTTACAGCCTGATACTAAAAATTATAGATGCAGTCACTTATTGCAGATCTGCAGTAGAAGCTGTAGCTCAGTATTTCAATGACCATGCTCCACATAAACATAAATTAAATGTAAACACTACTGTGCCTAATTTGAATCAGAAAACTGACATGAGTTCATAAAAAAGAAACCGAGATGGAAGCAGATACTTATGAAGTAAACTTAAATAAAGTCTTTTTACCTTCTATGTATGGCATTAAAACTTTCATGCACTATAATTTAATCTACACAAGAACTTTAAACTGTACATAATTTATGAGGGATAAGAAATTTCCTTTTCAACTGTTCCAGTCTATTGGATCTGACCACATTTGAGAAACAATTTCTTGCATTGAGGAATGGATATTCTGAAACTATTTGAATGAGTACATATTCAACCAGCTTTTCTATGAGAACTTGTATTTGTCAGGATCTGCACCCATGCATCAACCACAGCTTTCTGAAAGGTTTGCAGATCAAACAAGCCATGGGAAGCCATGGGGACAAGGTTGCATGCAGCTCCCGGGTCAGGCTCCTTGCAGGAGCCAGGCCTGAGGACCAGGGCAGGGCAGGCAGGACAGGAGCTCAGGTAGGAGCCACAGCCTCGAGTTGGCAAGTGAGGCCAGGATGAGGTCTGGAGACAGGGATCTGGAGCATACTCCATCCAAGGCACAGACAGATAAACTCCTGGAAGAGGAGACCATTCAAGTCCTTTGCAATATTGATATGATTTGCAGACTTAAGATTTTTTGGTCTGTTGGTTAAAGCCTGTTGGTGAAGTCATATTAAACTATAGTGACAAGTTTTCAGAAGTTAAGTACTACCTAAGAAGCAGCATATTTTCAAAGTATTTTTATACCTTAAATATATACCAACCTTAAAAGTATTATTTTAAAAATTGTTTGAAGTATTCTTCAGCCTTTTAGAATCACTCGGTGGTGATTTGTTTCCTCACACAGGAAATTGCCCTTTCCTGACACTTTTTGTCCTTTGTGTTGTCCTTTAGATGTAAAACCAAATCCTCCTATTTGGCACAAACATCAGACAACAGCTTTGTCTTCATTTTCTCGTAAAAATAACATCTTTGTATCAATTTCATAATGAGGTTGAAAGACCTCAGAAACATGAGTACAAAATTGTCAAGTATTTCTTAAAATGCACAGAAGGACATCACTGGTACAGCTGCCACTAGACTAAAAGTCAAGGTCCCCCCTGGCTGGCTCAAGCCTGACTCTGCATAGGAGATCTTGGAGTATGCAAAGGACATTGAAATAAGCTTGTGACTAGAATGCTAAAACATCTTGGGGGACCTGCTCTTTCCCTCCCTCAGCACTCTTCTTGCTTGTGACATTGGCTCCCTGGTAAGAGTCACCATCTTTTCTGAAATCCTCTGATTACCAGTTTTGAATTCTAGGGTTGTCCTCAGTCCCTCAAACAAAATTATCTCCCAATGACTTACAGAGCAAGCTTGAAATCCTGTGAGATTTTGTGCACTTCATGCAAATTTATCTTGGATTGTCCTAGTTTTGTGATTCTCAAGGCATGGAATAAGAAATTCTCAAAAGGAAAAATAAGAGTAAAAATGTGGCAAGTAGGAAGCCTGGGTCATTTCTTACAGGTTCAGATCATCCTTAGTCCAAAATCTTACATGCAGCGTAATCACAAACGGACATTTAAGGAAATGTTGTTCAGGACTCAAATGCTTGAAATTTGGAGTGCCAGAATGAGTTAATTCAACTTTTCTCAATAAAAGTTTTACTAAGTAGTTTTTAATATTATGTTATGATAAGGCTTTTGTGTATCACTGTGGTGCCAGAACGGGATTTTAAGTGATTCATCCTGCTCACAGTGCAGGACCAGCTGCAGCAATGCAATTCTGTTCACTGGCAGATTGGGAACTGAGGTTACACTGTTACTATTGCATTGAGTAGCGCCAGTGACCCTGCCACAGCAGTTTTGGGAATGGCTATGTCTGCGCCAGCCTGTGGTCCCACAGGGAGCTTCTAGCATGGTTTGTGAGTCCCACGAGCATGACAGAGACTGACCACAGCAGATATGCTAGAGGTGAAGAATTAATATTTTAAATTCCGTTGATAGGTCAATGACAATGCCACAATTTTAGAAAACTGAAAATAAACCCCCCACAAAGCCCTTCCTTACTCTGTCATGATGATTTTAAATCTATAAATTAACTCCTGGACTTATGAATGGAAATAAATCATAGAATCATAGGATAGTTTGTGTTGGACAGATCTTTAAAGGTCATCTAGTCCAATCTCCCTGTCATAGGCAGGGACGTCTTAAACTAGATCCATTGCTTCGCATCTGCCTGACCTTGAATGTTTCCAGGGATGAGTCATCTACCACCTATCTAGGTGCCAGTGTTTCACTACCCTCATTTTTAAAAAAAGTCTTTCTTATATCTAGTAGAAATCTATCCTCTTTTCATTTAAAACCATTACCCCTTCTCCTATCACTATAAGCCCTACTAAAATGTCTGTCACCAAATGCCATCTCATGGTTAAAAATCCCCTTTCTTTTACTTAACAAAAGAAGATGACTTCAGAAGTTCACAGCCCTTATTGCTCATTAACTAATTAAAATAAAGTATCTTCTGTGGGTTTTTTTGTTAATTATTCTGTGGCTTACGAGTCAATTCAATTTAAACAGTGTCAAATTTTGTTTAGGCCCAACTGATTTATAGTATATTTTGTGACCTTACATTATTGAGAAAGCCACTTTGAAAAGAAGGACAGTTTTGATTTAAAAAGCACTACAATTATCTAATAAAGCTCAAGCATAACCTGTTTTCTTCTAGGAAAACATTTTTCTTTTATTAATTCTATGGGTTTATAGAACATGAAGACATAGGAATAAAACTTATACTTTGATAGCAAGATCTATCACCTGCCTAGTACCTCAGTTATATAGAGAGAAAATTTTAAAGCAAGTATAGAATTGTATTGTATGATTTTCAGTAATGCCAAGAATGCCAGTCACACAGTATTTTTTAATGATCAGATTGTTTACTGCATTGATCTGCAGATTAACATTTATCACTTAAAATATACTGGTCATAAGCTGTGTGGGGTTGATCTTATTTTGGTAATATTTGACCTTTTTTGGTAATATACCCATAAGTTTAGGTATTTAAGTTTTAGACTACAAGGATTAGACAGAAATAATGTGGGACAATTTTTTTTTAAGTAAAATATGCAGTTTAATTTTTTTGCCTGTTTTCTGATGTTGACTCCTTTTGACTTATTGGAAAAGAAACCCATCAGCAGTGTTCTAGGAGAAATGAAACAGTGTGCTGAGCTTTCAGCAACTTGCTTTTGTTCTTTTGAGATTTCCACCAATAAGTATCAGACATTTCTTCCTGGTTCTTGGATCACACATTTTGCTGAGGTATTTGAAGCTTTCTTTGTGATTAAACAGTCCCATTTGTTAACAGTGAGACAGCCAGAAAGTTTGTCTGTAGCCTCTATTCATTTTGTGACAACTCTTTTTAGGCATCTTTGAAGTCATGTAAATTATCTGTTCTTTACCTTCATTTTCTCTATTTAGTCATCTAGCTCTGTGCTTAAAGTTGAGCAGATAATAATTTGCTTTCCCAGACTGAGGTCTCAATTAAAAAAAGCCAAAAATACATGCCTCAAGAATAATTACAGTCCTACTGTATCCATGGAAACATGATGGGTGGAGATAGTTCCAGCAGACAACTGTTTACGCAGAAGTATTAGTGAAATGATTGCTAGAAACATCTCTTTTTTGCTTGTCTTTGACAAGTTTTCTTATTGCTTTACATTTCAGGGCAGAGAACTCAAACATAGAATGTGAGCATCTGCTTTTCATCTGTGTTTATGGAAATTCTCATTTTTCTATCATGTTCATACTACCCAAGTATATTTGGTCATTATTTGGAATAATGTAGGAAATTATTAGAAGTATTGTATTTATTTTTATATTACTTATAGTTGTATATAATTTTATCATGACATCTGAACAAATATCAGCCTAACAAGTGACAATCTTAACAATTTCTGTCATTTCAACAGGGCAGGAAAAAGATTCATTATTATTATTATTTAAAAATCAGATGAAAAATATAAATGTGAAAAGCACACTAGTGTGTAACAGAACCCTGAAGTTCATCCATGCTCGGTCATATACTCGCTGCTCATTTACTCACTGTGTTATGAGTAGACAGAGGTTCTATTTTTGTCAAACAGGCTCAAGTCATATATTCTTTTCATTACAATGCTCAGGAGTGCTATAAGACATTCAGGAACAGGATTAAAATAATAGAAAAACAACACTGAAGTGCATTGCACTGAGTCTTTATTGGCCATAATCAAGTACTAGAAAAGCAGAAAAGGGAAGAAATGCTTTCCAGAGAACTACCTCCTGCCTTGAGGCACTCTTACAACCCAAATATCCATCTTGTACCTTTTACCTACATGAAATACCTTGCTAACTCCCTACTAACAAATACAGTGTTTGCAATCATAAAAAAATTATTTTCAGTTTTGATCTCCAAAACCAGTTAATTTTCTTGCCCTCCATATTCTTATTGGAAAACTTGTGACCACCCGCCCTCCCTGTGATCAGAAACTATTTAATAATTTCTATTCAAAATATAGCTTATCAAATGCTATTTAATATTGGGTCTACTTTGTTCTCTGATTCACAGAACTTTTCTTCAACTCTAGTGTCTATTTCTTTTGCATTTTTACAGACACAATCCTGTCTTCTTGAACCCATTTCATCTTGTTTGACAGATTGGGCAAAGTAACTTATTTTAGGTCTAGACTACTTGAACAAGAACTCATGTGTTTATATATATCTCTTTAGCTACCTCCTGGAAGCTTCCATAATATTTCTTCTTGGTAAGTTCAAGACAACTTATCTTTCAGTGAGAATGAAGAACTACTGTCAGCTTACCATGAGGTAAATGCAGGCAGGCAAACACTCAGTAGAGACTACTTCTTGGTAACTAGTAAATCTGCACTCTTCCCAAATTTGCACTAACTCATTCACAAGCCCATATCCCAAGACTCCTCTTTCATTGCAGTACCTATTCAGTTTGAATTTTTTAGGGGAATTTTCATGCTTGAATATTCTCTAAAACAAAATCTTTTCAACTATTTGAGTATTGATTTTGTCCACTTCCAGCATCACTGGATGTGGAGTAATAAATAAAGTTAGAATAGAATTACAGAAGATAAAACCACCTGCTGCTTCCTGGATGACAGAAAAGAGGCTCCTGCTGCCTCTTCCCAGAGGAAATAAGGTTCCCCCAGCTCTGATAAACACCTGGATATACTGAAGAATGGAGTGGTGTGGAGGCACCACAGCCCCTCTTCCAGACATCCTGCAGGAAGAGGAACATGGTAACCCTTTTTGACATGTGTCACTTTTTCAGCAAGAAAAGAATAGATGCTAACTTTGTCTAATGTAACAATTATGACTAAAGTAATCAAACTGTAAGAAAAAAAGGTATAAAAAGGATATTGAGATGGGGAAAAATTGAAGGAAGTTTTCCATCACAGCGGCTGGGATCAAGTGACAAGTTCTATCTACCTTCCTTCCCCACTGCAGGATGTTGGTCGGGTGAGAAATTCAAAGTTATGTGCACTAATTACTTGCTTTTAAAGAACAAGAGTTTGCTTTCACTTCATAGTGCTTTAGTAGGTTGCTATGCATTAAAGTTTGTGGTTGTGTTTTGCTTTATATTATTATTACATGATTTTAAGTGTGTTTTTGTAGCCACACCCTATCACCAGTGGCCATGAACTTTTATTAGCTTGTCACAATTTGTATTAATAAAAAATTGCTATTCTGTAAACTGCTAGAGTGAGTCCTTTATGAAGGGGCTAGCAGCTTGTCAATAGCAGAATAGCTCATGGGAGATATCTGCTGAGGGATTTTCTCTTTCACTGTTACGTGTCATCCCACAAAAAGGGTACTAAAATTATCCTAATCTTGTGAATTTGTTCGGTGAAAAGTTCCTGTGTAGAATAGCAGGCAGACTAGATTGGATTTACATAGTTTTGTTTTCCCTGGATACTAACAGACAAATATATCTTTAAGGGTTGAGCACATTCCTCCTGTTTATGTGACGCTGGAAATACTTTGCATGTATTTTTTGACAGTGGCTCACAGGCATTCTGTGGCAAGCTTGCCCTCCTTTCACATTTACACTTGTTGTATTTCCAGTTTATGGCAATGATTCTTCCCAGTTCCTGGTTGCATGACCTTGCTCTTGATACTATGTGTTATCCTTCTTATCACTCCAGTTCTCAAGGTCACCCAGCTCCTCCTGTATGATATTCTGATACTCCCCTGTATTGATTACGCTCCCAGCTTTGTGTCATCAGCAGATTTCATCAGCGCGCAGTTACTCTTTGTGCCAAGGTCACCAATAAAACATTACATATAATTGGCCTCAAGACCTATCCTTGAGGAATTATACTAGCTACTTTCTTCCAACAACACTGTTCTCTTTTTAGAAGTCTCCCTGTTAGTGAGTTTTTTAGCTGTTTTACAGCTCTTATGTTGTTCTTTATCATCCCCAAAAAACTGTGTTTGGGGGTAGGTGAATTCATCCTTTAAGATCTTGCTTTCTTTCCTTTGCCCATAATGCTTGTTATGTCAACAAAGACAGAGATCAAGTTGGTCTGGCATGATCTGTTATACATTATCCCCCATTGACTTTTTTTTCTCTTTTCCGTCTTTGCCTTTTCCTTGAAATGCTCTAATGCTTTACAGATTACTCTAATCCGACTGTCTGGTACACAGTAGAAGAGGCATCTATGACTGTGACCTAGCTTGTAAATAATTAGCAAATGCATACTCAGATTATTTCCTTGAGGCACAATGGTAAAGCCAATTCAGAACCACCTCCTGCTGTTATTAAAACAAAGCCCTAAGGTCAGTCCTTAAATCTCTTACAGCTTTTTAAGTATCCCAGCTACCAGTCTAGTGGTTAAAAGGACATTAGGGTTTGCTATTCCAGTCACCTTTTGGAATAAACAATTTCACTTTGAATACTGAAAATAAGGAATTTCAGTTCTATGTTATGAAAGAGGTTCGCACCTCTGGCTGAGAAAAGTTAACTGCTGTCACAGGCAGGATGCAAACAATTCTATTCTTCATATTTCTGTTTTAGAAAATCCTTTTTTAGGCTCATGGCATTCTGCCTGCATTATGTAAGTGAGCATGGGTGCCTCTGTGAATTACTTTGGGTGCCAAGGAACCTGAAATTGCTCACATTATTCTTAATTCCATTTAAGAAATTTTCCTAATGTCATCTAAAGTCTTTAAAACAGCACAGAAAGTGCTCAACAGAAAGGATTCATTTTCTCATCTTCTATTTTTTCCTGCTTTAATTGAGAAAATTATAAGAAAATATCTTCTCAAGGTTGTAAACCTTCCAGGGCAAGTGTCAAACTCAGTGTTTGGCATCATCTCAGTTCTAATATGCCTTACAAGATGATAAATTTGTGAGGAATTTCAAAGACACACACTACAGTAAAGTAGTCTTCAACGTTCACAGACATTCTTCTCTGCTTTCCTGTTCTCATATCATGTACCTGCTAAACCGTCTTCCCCAAATTAGCTATAGAGAAGTGTATGATACTAAGGTGGCATTACTTTATGTACAGTGGGTTTCCTCTAGCATGTTTCTAACATTTGCTGGGTTATTTTGGTTGCTTGATCCTTCAGAAAACTCTCATATTTTGATCAAATGCAGCATTATAATATTTTTGCATGCTCTCTAAAAGAAAATAATTTTAGAACTTGTAACCTTCTTACTTCTAGACAGAGAAAAAATAAAACTCATTAATCATGTCCTGCAGAATGTCAGTATTATAGATGCTGTAGAGACTTGCCACAGTGGCAGTAAAATATTCATATTTTCGGAAAACCAATTACAAGGTACACTAAATCACTTAAATGTGTTATTGGTGATATTTAGAAAGCAGTGCGAATTTCTTCCTTACACATAATTACCTGAGGCAACCAATTCTTTTCATGGTCAGTGAGGGGAAAATGACAATTGATGATGAAAAAAGGAACTTTTGTTTGCAGAGACATTTTATGGCACTAAAAAGTCACCATTTTTAACCCTTGACTTAAGGACTGAAACGTAGTCTCCACCTCAGTGGTTAGCAGAAAACAAGGTCCAAAGATTCCTTTTAAAACCTTACCAATATCCTATAGAAAACACAATTTGACTACCCTGGCCACTTCTGTAGTACCCCTGTTCATTTGGTCTTCACTTTCTGTGAAAACAAGACCAAAGAGAATTTTCCTACCACTGTAAAGGACATCATTGCTTTGCTTTGTGACAGTGGTCTTTATTCTTAGTAGTACTCCTCAACTTCCACAGGAAGGACTTTAAGAGAAACAAATTCTACGTCGCCATCCCCACGGTCTCAACTTCTTGTGTTCTAAATCCCTTCCTCACAGCTTTTTCTGTCACAATGCTGCCAGACCACTGGCATATGGATTGAGGGACATCGAGTGGTGCCTGTGGCTTACATGACCATTTATATGTATGTATGGAAACCCATGGTTATTGTCACCTCACTCCCTCCCTTGGGTCCTCACCCCTTATGTATCCGCATGCCTTTCACATCTTATCATAAATCTGGATTTCTGGCTCTCTGTATTGGGGAATAACTAAAAACCTAAATTTTTTTTAATATTTTATAGCTGGGAACTCCAGGTGCTACCATGAAAGAATGATATAACTGCATGAAAAATCCCCATGGGTGTGTATTTTCAAACTGCTGCATACAATTGATCAGGGCTAGGTGTGTGGCAGTGTAATTGTTGAACAAAGGCTGCACACATTTTCTTTGCCTAGTTTCTGCTAATAGTTACTATGGAAATGTAAATTAAATAATTGGCGATGTGTTGGACTATAAATACACCTGTAGATGTTGTTTGTAGTGCCCAGTTTTTCAAGCAACATCATTTTGCCTGTATGTAAATGCAACTATTTGCCTTAAATGCAACATAAGAAACCTTCTGTCATCATTACTGAGCTCCTCTCTAGATAGCATTTCCAGACTGAGTAAGAAGATATATTGGTTTGAGCAGAAAAGACAACCTCTCTTCTTACTCGACCTCTCCTTGTTTTATTCCTTTCTTCCTTTTTGTTGCCCTTATTGTTTACTTTTCTGTTGAGTGGTTTCCTTTTTCTTCTGTTTGACATCTTTTTCTCAAATATCATTCCTTCACTCTTCTCATAGAAATTCTGGGAAGATAAACAGCAAAGTTGAAAAGATGGAGTAATATTTTTAAGCACACTTGTCTGACTTCAATTGGTTTCTTTTGACAGTTCCTCTAAATCTCCTTCTTGTACTAGACCTCCTTCTTTCCTATTAGTAACTTGATCTTCATAACCTTCTTCTCGTGCCCTGTCAGGTCTCCCAGACAAAAAATGGATGCTTCAAAGCACCACTGACCTGCTTTGACTACTGATTGATTATGCTGTGCTTTCCAGAAAAACATGTCACCCAAGAGACAGCAGACAGTAACCTTAGGTTGCAACCAGGGTGATTCTCTTGTGTTTACATTGACATCAATTGTAAATAATCCCACTGAAGTCAGTGAGTCAACTCTGTGCATTGGTATCTGAAATGAGAATCAAAGCTCTGTGTTATTATCTCCACACATTGATAAAAGCTTCCCACAGACCCACTGCGGTATAAAGGCTACACATAGCAGCTTTAGTACCCATGGGCACAGTGCTTACTGAAATTAAGTGTCTAAATAAAGTCAGGCTCTTTGCAGATCAGATAGTTTTTCATTGCTTCACTTTTGTTATCACTATTGCAAAGCAATACTGTGACCGTTATCAGCTGTAAAAAGGTACATGGCTTTACTTTTATAAATGAAGCACCCAGAACAGGAGTGACACTTGGCAGTTTCTTATGGCATCACTGCAACATATTTGTAACGTGTTAGCCCTCCACACACACATATAAATACAACACATTTGGCTTATAAATGCTATTCATACGCACATAATCTACCTTACTTAAACTGTATGCACGCTTTGGGCTGGTCAACAAGACATGAAATGCAGCCACATACTCAGTCACTTAGAAATGACTACAGGGCCAGAAACCATGACATTATATCTCCTATTTTTAAAAAACATTAAAATTATTTGATTAGAACTTTTTCTACTGGTGTGTGTGCATAAATAGTTACACACACACCTAAGCCTGTGTACAGAGACATGCAAACACATACAGCCTTTATAGAGATTTTGTTGCTGACAACATTTAAGGTAACATGAAGGTAAACTGGTGACAGACAAGAAATTAATTAAGTTTTTTGCCCTTTGACTACCTTTTCTAGGCCTATGCCAATGCATCTCCCTTGGGAATGCCTGCAACATAGCAAAATTATGGACTCTATGAAAGATAAATCAAAATGTTTCAAATCATCATTCAAGACAAATGTTCTTTCTTTCTTCAATATGGCAGAATTTCAACATCCAAATATTGTATTTCTGCCTAACAGGTATAACTTATCTTTGTTGTACCTCGAACCCTATCATGAACTTCACTGCACTTGATGCTAGATCACTTTTTAAATCGTTCTCTTTAAAGCAGAAAGTATAATGTATGAGACTGTGTCCTAGTTCAGCAAGCTGGGACCAGTTTATCACTGTGTGGGTGTGACCAAAGCTTTGTATTCTAAAACCCTCTATGTCATTTCTCATGAAGTGTTAGCAATGGACCATTTGGGCACACCTGACCCTCTCAGGATGTAAGCTGGGTGTGAAAGAAGCCTATGAGATGAGCCGTGATAACTCCCCTTTGGCGAGTCGTTAGCACCTTCACACCCAGTCTGAGGGGGCATGTCTGCTAATGGGCCATCAAAGATTCCAAAAATACCCCCTGACTCAGAGAGTCAGATCACCCATTGTGGAACTCCCCACCGTGGAGGAGGTACTGGGTGCTCCCACCTGGACCTGAGGGTATATAATCTCAGGGATTTGGGACTTCTGGTACCACTTGTTGGATCTAGAGGAGGACCAGAACTTCAACAGGAGGAGACCACCACTCTTGACCAGACCTGCAACCATCATCTGAACTATACAGGTTTTTCACCTCCTTTACTTTGGACTAGAGGGACCCATGTGGGTCTCAGCACAGGGGCTAGCAAACACCATTGTGTTTGTGCCCCAGGGTGCTGGGTTATACTTCTGGGTTTTGTGGGTTGAAACCAATTTCTCCTTGTGCCATTGTATTTATTGTAATATTGTTATTAAATTGTAACTCTGACTTATAATCTATTTTGTTGGGTTTGTTTCTCCTGCTGGTTTACCTTTAAACCAGCGCAGACTGTGTACTATGAAGTCATTGGTAGGAACTTCGTAGTTAAATACTTTGAGATCTGAAGGATTAAAATTACGCTTTAAGGACTGGGTTTCATGTTCCAATTAAACAGATAAATTCTTCAGAGGACAAGTGAATTACTACACTATTTTTTAATTTGATATCAGTGACTGTTGGAGCAGAAACAATAAAAATGAGCCCACTGGAGTAATTAAATATCAAGAAATAGACAACTGTAATCCCTAAAACTTTCAATCATCATGTATGCATTTACTATTAGAACGCTTCACAGAATATTTACCAATTTTTGAACATACACAGAAACTATTTCCAGTTCTTTTCATGAAGTGTCTTTTTACAGAAATACAGTAGGAATCTCTCATCATCATAAACAAATAAATATTCTGAAATCTTAAATTTAAGATACTTTGGATTTTCTCTGGGGGTTGGAAGTGAAAGTGTGTCAGTAAACATTTTTAAGATTCCACCTAATCTGAATAGGGCTATATGGACCTGGATATGTCAGTTTACATTGTGCTTTTAGGATGAAAGGAAATTCGTATGGAAATAAGAGGTATATTTGGATATAACTTTTCATTGGACAGGAAGACACAGGAGCAGTAGTTGGCCTTTGCATTAAGTGGGATCCATTACACCATCCACACTGACTAGTGAACACAGTTTGGAAATACCTTGAATTGCAATGCTAGCAGTTAAACCATCATTGCTATTACAGATGATGACAGACAATGTCTCAAGAGTTTGCATGTGTTTCAGGAACCAGTTAAAAATCAACATTAAAATAACTACATATTTTCAGTGTCAAGAGTATATATAGTGCCCAACAGATTGAACACTGGTAAGTTTACCTGTCACGGTTTGAGTTTTTTTAAAGAGTCAAAAAGCTATAGTTGGAATTAGAGATTCTTCCTTTCCTCTGGACTTCTGTTCATTGTGACAAATCCATGGTATTTAAGTTAAAATTGTGATATTGGTAGAAAATTCAAGTTCCTGTCGCAGTGTGCCTGGGTGTAAGGGCCGTGCCTATGTGCACACCCAGGGCATTTATCATTTGCACAGCGGGCCCAGAAACTCCTCAGCCATTCCCTGCACAGGGAAGACAAACAGTTTGACATTTGATTCAAATACTGTCTTGAAAGAAGGTGATTGACTGAACTCCACAACAAAGCATTTGACTAACCCTTACAGGATCTCTCTGGGTGGGAACATTGGACAGCAACTTTCCCCAGGCACTCCTGCTGTGCTTAGTCCAAGCACTCTATATTATTTTTGTGCATAAGATGTGCTGATTAACTCCCTAGGTGGAGAAACTGGCAGTCCCTGGGACTCCCCTAGGCAGTTGCTCCTGCAGAATTGACAGAAGTCTATATGGATAATTTTAAGTAGTTAATACTAACTGTTCACAGAGATGTAGAATTGTAAAATCATAGAAAGGCTTGGATTGAAAGGGACCTTAAAGATCATATAATTCCAACTCCCTTGCCATGGATAGAGACAAATTCCAATAGACCAAGTTGCTCAGAGCCCATCCAACCTGGTCTTGAACGTTGCCAGGGATAAGGCATCCACAGCTTCCTTGCATAACCTGTTCCAGTGCCTCATGACCCTTGCAGTAAAGACTTTTTTCCTAAAATCTAATCTAAACCTGCTCTCTTTCCATTCAAAACCATCCCCCCTTGTCCTACCACTACATGGCCTTGTAAGTAGTTTCTCTCCATCTTTCTTGTAGGTTCCTTTTAGGTACTGGAAGGCTATAATTAGGTCACCCTGAAGCCTTCATTTTTCTGGGCTAAACAATCCCAATTCTTTTTGCCTTTCCTCGTAGGAGATATGCTCCATCCCTCTAATCAGCTTGGTGGCCTCCTCTAGACTCGCTTTAAGAGGTCTGTGTCCTTTCTGTGCTGAGGACCCCTGAGCCAGTTGCAGTACCCCAAGTGAGGTCTCATGAGGGCAGAGTAGAGGGGCAGAATCACCTCCCAGGATGTGCTGGCCACACTTCTTTTGATGCAGCCCAGGACATGTTTGGCCTTCCAGCTGCAAGTGTACATTGATAAGTCATATCCAGCCTCTCAGCCACCAGCATTCCCGAGTCCTTCTCAGTAGGGCTGTTCTCAATCTGTTCATCCCTCAGCCTGGATTGATACCAGGCATTGCCCCAATCCAGGTGCAGCACCTTGCACTTGGCCCTGTTAGACCTCATGGGGTTCCCATGGGTCCACTTTTTGAGCTTGCCTAGGTCTCTCTGGATGGCATCCCATCCTTTAGGTGTGTCAACTGCACCACTCAGCTTGGTGTCACCTGCAAATTTGCTGAGGATGCCCTCAGTCCCTCTATGTCATTAATGAAGATATTAAATATCACTGGTCCTAGTACAGAACCCAGAAACAGTCACACAGGACAATATTTTGTATTTAGTGATAACTAAAGGACATTTTTTTATTAAGGATAATGAATAGCCATGGCTCATGCATATGTTTGGTTTTTTTTAAATTCTCTGTCCATGAGAATCTGTGAAAAACAATAGGTGGGTCATTCAGTACACTCCTTCCACAAATCCTGGGGATGATTCATATATTCCAAATATTTTCCATTAATGTGTGAACAGGCCTACAGTCTAAGCCAGTGAGCTGGTACTTGCACTGCTTAAAATGACATTTGCCCACTTTTCACCTGGTATTTTTCTCTTCTATGTTTTCAGAAGAAGCCACACAGATACAGACCTCAGTGTATTTGCTTACAAATTCTCTAATAACATCCCAAGGATAAGAATATACATGCATAAATTTCTCCTGGCCAACAGAAGAGTGAGCAGCAGTTTTCAAAGAAGCTTTAAATTCCAATAACATTAGAACTTTGCAGATATATTTAACATATCAAAGTGTTGTTTAAAATTGGTAAGCAGAAGCCTTTTAAAGAGAGTGTTATTGGGGTTGCAGTGCTGTCAGAAAGGCAAATGGCATGAAACCCTGAGATTTGCTGCAAACACAAGTAATGTCAAAAACTTTCTTTATTCTTCTTCATGAAAAATATATCAGGAGAGTAGGTGCCAAGTGTGGAACAGTGGGCTTAGGAATGGGAATGGACAGAGGCTCTTTGAGTTACTGTCTTTAAACAGAGAAGAAGGGAATTCTGAGCCAAATAAATAATGGGACGGTGCCCCACAAACTCTTCTGAGGGAGTCTGAATCTGAAGTTTCAAAAGTATCATCATAGTACTCAGAGAGTTCACATGTCTGTTAATATTGGAGAAACAAATGTAAAATTGATTAAGCTTTGCAAATATTTCAGTTTCTAAATGCTGTTGACCTCTATATGACAAGTTTCCTTGTAGGTTTTACTGTGGATGGCTTTTTTATTTTTGTAACATATGACTTTGTGTCAGAAAAATTATGCTCCAGGATTTCACAAAAAACATAAAAATGATAAATTACAGAAATGGATGCCACTTTTGTTTGTTTATTCAACTTAAAAACAAACAGTGTTCGAAAATATTTAAGTAGAGTATTTCCAACAGCAGAAAGAAAAATAAGAGGAAAGAAAAGAAAAACGTTTCATTAGAAAAGAAAACGTCATTATTCCAGTGAATTCCATTACCTTCTTTAATAAACAGTGATTTCCCCTCTTCAGCTAGTTTTCTTAACTTGCTCTTTTAATCATTAATTTAATTTTTCTAGACATAATCATGTAAATTATAAGCAGTAAATCAGGTAACAAGTGATAATGACAGATAATGAAGTTATTTTATTCTTCATGCAATACAATGATATGGCTTTTTCACAGAAGGAAAAGGGCAACATTAACTGATTTGACAGTGATCTGTTTATACAGATGGAGACTGGAGTTTGTCTGGAAGAACTGACCTCAGAATCTTGACACTGGAAACAAAGATTAGTAGTGATCAGCATCTGTACACACGACCTAGGGCCTATTTGGTTATCGAAGAGTTATTTATTCTAGGGAGTTGCAACAACTGCAACTCTGAATTCCTTTGCTCCAGAGTTTGCTCTACCCATAACTGTGCAGCTGCAGCTCAGAAGAATGAGTGTAAGATTGCATTTCTGTGCGTGCACACATGCATGGGTACACATGTACGTAATGAGAACCAAGGCAAGAAAAAGGTCTGTGAGTGTTAAGATGCTTTTATAACTTGGTGACTTCTTTAAAGAGATACTTTTGTCAGTCAAGGAGGAGGCAGTGTCATCCTGCTATTCTGCAGTCCCAGTAACTTGACTTAAGAACTGGTCCTAAGGATTGTGTTCTCCCACTTTCTTGGCAGTCTTGTTCTATGAATATGTACCTCACCGCTTGTGAATACTCAGGCCTGTGATGTCCCAATGTGGACTGCTCCATGTATGGGAAAAATCTATTAAAAAAAATACAAAAGGAAGACTGGCAAACCCAAAGCAAATGTTTCTTTTAAGGTCTGAGATACAAATGTGCAGTCAGTATTTTTTTAAAATGTGCAGAATTTGCGACTCTGTAATACCTATATTTTGTACTGACTGACAGAATTGCTCAGGGATGATCGGTTCATACCTATCTTCCTCTGTTTTCCAACCACAGGATGATGTACAATAGTTCCATGAGGCACAAAAATGTCACTTTTGAATAAGTGTTTTTAGAAAATTAGCAGTGAAAAGTAGGCAAAGAAAATTATTGTGACAGTGCAAAATAAAACCCATAGTAGCATCTAGAAAACAATGTTGATAATTATCCCCTTTAAGAAAGCATTATCTTTAACTGAAATAGCAGTTGCTTGGTCTTATTGTTTTATTCACTTCGCATACACACAATACATAGGAATATCTATTTGAAGAATGAGAAAGGCCAGCAACATGTTTTCAGAACAAAATGCCTTCAATTTTCTTCACATAAGCTGGTAAAGTATATTTTAACATCTTCAGTAAAAACTGTTCAGTAAAACTTTCTTTAAAAAAATTTCAACTATGACTAATTTCTTGCTTTGTTCAATGAATTATTTTTTTCTGTAAATACTCAGAGTTTTGCAAGTTAAAATTTACTTTGGTATTTAGAATGCCAGCCAAGAAACATTAAAATAATTTTACATTTCTAGAAGCAAACACAAGTTTATAAAGAGTCACTTTTCATTCTTCTACGCTCATCAGATATTACATTTTCCTCTTTACTTTCACAGTGTAGCCTCATAGTTATAGCACATTTTTCTACACATAAATTTTCATTTCAATCATACTGCAGGAATGACCACATAAAGCCCTTGAATACTGGCTTGAGAATATTTTGATAAAATATACCAAGAAGTTTCTCTGCCTGGGAAATCCTGACACACGCCAATAATCACAAGAAATCTATTTTCTAGTGATACTCCAGAAGACTTAATTTCACATCACAGGGAGATGTTTAATGCCTTTTAGGTCTGTCAGAAATATTCACTAGAGCAAGTTTCAACCCAGTTCTTAAAATCATTTCATGTTTGTGATTCTGAGGTTCAGTTGTTGGGAAAAATCTGTGGCTGCTTTGATAAAGCTTTAGTAACATCACTCTTCTGATGATGAAAGAGTGGAACAGGATTCCTGGGCTTAAGTGTCTTTTTCCACAGTTTTTTTCCATGAACAAAAGACCTGAATCTCGGAGTCTGCTCCAGCAAGTCCCTATGTAGTTCTCATGTTACAACTGCTGCTCCTACTGTCGGCTGCTATCTCAGGTGTCCAAACATCAGTGTAATTGAGAACAAGTTTTCTTCTGGTCACTTTGTTGAAGACTTTTTCAAATTATCAATCTGATGGTAAGATGTGCCATGTTCCTCATAAATTGTTTCCAATAGTTCCACTTTTTCATCTTTTATTCAGGATCATAAACAGAGCACCTTCCTTCACTTCAGATTTTAATCTGGCTTTAAGACTACATCTAAATACTTCTTCCTACACAGAAACATTCAGTAGAGGTCTCTTTAGTTTCTGTTCATTGGTCAGTTTTGCACTGCTTATGTCCACTGAGATTGGCACTGTGAAAATCAAATTTCAGCTTATTTTTTCTGCCTTTTCAACACTTTATTTCTCCACTAGAATTTTCTTCTCTATAAATTCATACAGAAATTAGTCATCTCCATTTTCAAGGTCATTCATGACCTGCTAGCCACTCAGCCACAACTGCTTCTTAATTTTTATACCCAAGGTCTTTCTTCCTTATTGCTCTTCATGCTTGAGAAGACCTTCCAACAGCTGTCTCTCAATCTGCTTCATTTTTGTCCTTCACATTCCCACTTAAATCCCCCTGTTCTGTCACATTTAGAAACACCTAACATGAGTTAGGCCTGTTCAACACCTTCAGTTATTGCTTTCTAAACATTCCCTTGTTTGTGTTCTCCTTTTGCCTGTATCATGTTGTCTCTTTTTTAACTTCAGATTGTAATTACTCTAGGACAGACACATTTTTGGCCTGTGTCTTGCTGCCTCTTCAGACATTACTATTCTATGCATGATTGTGAGCTAAATGAATATGGGCAAAAATCATTGACATTGAATCATGTCAATTGCTGCAGACAACAACTACTAAACCTGAAATTTGTAAGAGAAAGCTTTATTTCTATATTACTTTTTCATGCTTCTCCTTTCACTAATTTCTCTCCACAGAGTCGCCTTTTCACATTTCTGTCTGCTTTCGTTTAGGAAAATCTCCTCTTCTTCTGTCTCTTCCACCATTATTGTCTTATGCTTATTTCTTTGTTTGTCTCAAATGAGACTTCATTTATGTCTCTATTGCATCTACATGCCTTCTTCATTCTCTCCCTTCTATGCCTCTCTACCCCTCCCTTTCCCTCTTATCTTCCTTTTACAATTCCTTTGAAAGATTCAACACCTACATCTGCACAAATGGAAATAAACTGAAGTTATTCCTGACTTTAATACAAACACAGACATTCAGAAATAAATAATCTACTTTTGCTATGCCTTTTTTCACTAAGTGGTCTATGGCATTTGTACTTTGATCAAGTATCCAAGCCAGTGTCACCCAATCAAAATGCAGACTGTCTCATCTTGCAGCTTTTGGTCAAGTATGGAAAAGCACAAAGAATTGCTACAGAACAGAGTTCTGAGAGGGGTGACCAATTTCTTCAAGTCTATTTCTTTTTGCAGGTATGAAATACATTATCAGGATATTGCAAAAGGTGCAGCACTGCATTTTTCTGAGAGTTAGTGCACTAGGTTGGTTGTAAAATACTTCAGGAAAACCCATCCTTCCTCATCTATATTCCTGGGTTGTTTGTTTGGGGGTTTTTTTGTGTTTGTTTTTTTTTTCTGTGTGTGTGTGTTTGTTTTGGTTTGGTTTGGTTTTTTAATTTCTGTAGTGGCAGAAATTGGGTACATCTAGTTAGAAATATTTTTTTCCCTCCAGAAAAAAAATGCACTCTTGTGGGAAAATTCTTAACATATGAGGAATGGAAAGAGCACTTCAGAAAATGGACCTACGAGGAGGATGGTGCTGGGGAGCAACCCAGCCCAGCCCAGCCACATATATGAGAGACTTTTGTTGTTGAAGTTTAAAAGTTATGTGTTTTATTGTACGGTTCTTGGTTCATAAAGTTTTATTTGTTCCCTCACATTTATTCACCTTATAGCCTTATCCCCTGTTAGTCACTGGGTTTTCTTCTTCCTGCCTCTGCCCTAATTCCTGGTTTCCTATTGGTTAGTTTTCCTGTCATTGGCTATCCAGTTGCCCAGTTACTCACTCCACCCCTACCCTTACCCAATCCCATCCAAGTTCGAGAACCTTCCCTCAGAACCCTGTAAATACCCAAGTCCTCCCTCAGTAAAGGTTCAGTTTTTGTGCCTTCATTTCCTCTGTTGCAGAGTGTGCGCTGGATCATTTTTTCCCTCGGTCAATGGCTTGTCACACATTTTTCTGTCAGAGACTAAAATATACTTTTTTTACATTATTTTTGACAATGAACTAGAAGACTCTGCTGTTCTACCAAGACAGACTTGATGATTCTAGGATGCCTCTTGCCCCCAAATTTTTCAGAATTCAATAGCTTTTAACTTCATTCAGCTAAAAACACCATTTCTACTGGGGAAAAAAAAAAGAAAAAGAAAAAATGCCTCTTCAACATTTTGGGGGTTTAATAATGGTATCAAGCTATTAGACCAGATGAAGAATCAGGCTGTACAGTATTTTACCTGATCATGAATTTTGTTTTCACTTTTTACAGAAAGAATTTGCAATCCCGGTTACAATATGCAATCAGAAGGGCCATTGTGGAGGGATACTGAGGACTGAGAAACAAGCATAGGAGCATGTGAAGTAGCTAAGAAAGTGATGGTAGAGGAGAGTTTAGTGGAAACAGAACACAAAATCTGTAGAAAATCAATTTTTTAATGCTGCTGCCCCCGGAAGACCTTTTTTCTTTCTGTAATACCATTTACTGCAATCTGTAGGGGGCTTGAACTCTAACAGATGACTGCTGATAACTCACTGTGGTGTTTTAAAACATTGTCAACTTCAGCTGTTTGCTTCCCTGCCTCTATTGAAGGCTACCACTACCGTAGCAAAGGCATTAAAAAAGCAGCCCTCTCCCAGTATCTGCCACTCCAATGCACAGGGCTTCAAACAGCCTAAACTACCTCTGAAAGGATGTTGAAACATGGGTTTATGAACTGCAACAGATAAGCCAAGCTGGCTGCTTCCTGGCAGCTAGTGTGGCTACTCTTACAACTTCCAGCAGAAGATTATTCTGCCCTGCAGGACCACCGTGTCCTGAACCACTACAGCTCCTTGCTCAGCAAACATGATTCAAAGCCTATAGTCTGCATACACCTCAATAGAAATTGCTCTGTGGTAGAAGTGTCATACTGATTGCTGTGTTTTGTCACAGTATATTCCCATATAAAACAGTACAAAATAAGAAAAGAAAAATGACAAAACATACTGGAGAGGATTCACAGTGCCTGCCGCTGTGTGAATCTAGACTGTGATTACAGAGTATTATGAGAACATAAAACCAGGGCAGGGTCTCCATAATAATGAGGCTGCCTGTTCTTTAATTGCTCTACTTTACATTGATTCAGAAAGTGGTTGAATTGGACCCTCATGCTGCATTGTGAAGCAAAGTCATTGGACCTTGTCTTACATCAGTTAACATGAATAAACTCTGTGGAGTCATGGCATGCCTGAGAGCCTGCAGTGTCACCTATGGCCCCTGGAGGACATTTCTGCTTCCTTTGGCCAGTGTGCCTGCACAGCTCCTTCCACTCCATTCTGGCTGCAGGAGAGGACATTCAAGGGAGCTGAGCACTTGTTAGAATGTTCCAGAGTCCTACTTTTAGATTTGCCATGCTCCTTGGTAAGCAGTGCTGCGTCATTATGTATTTAACCTTAGAAACACCTGACTCTAAGCAGGTTAAGGCAACTGAAACTCAACATAATTTCCAAGGCAAATTACCTGAGCAAAGGAAATGACATCTACTGTATTATTTGATCTGAATAGCACAAATGTAAAAGCTCTTGAATGCTAAATAGGCTTTCACAACATTTTAAAGAATTGCTCATCAGAAAAGTGAGTTTGGAAAACTTTTTCTTACAAAATGAAGGCTCTCCAATGCCAGCATGCTGACAGTTTAAGTGTGCTTTCTTTCATGGCACTTTATTGCTAGTGGCACTAATGGTTGCTAATCCACCAGGCAATATGCACAGCACGTTTCTCTTCTGCAGTAGCAGCCACATAAAAGGTTGGCTCATGTATGAACTTTTATGTTAAACAGAAAAAAATATTCCAAACTACTGTATACCCATCATATACTTCACTTCAGAAAAGCTAGCGTCCAAAAAACCTGTAAGCAATATCAAGTACTAGATATTAATTGATAACCAAAGTTAATGTAAAGATTTCTTTTCTTCCTTATTATTTTAAATGAAATCACTATTAAATAATAGCTTACTGATCAAATAACATTTTCTGTCCCCTGGAAAAGAAATAAAAACTGTCTTAATCTCTACTCCATCTATTGAAAACTTAAAATATTTGCCCTTAATACTCCAGTTACTTTTGTAGCCCACCAGAGAATATCTGCATCACAACACACCAATTCTTGATGCTTTTCTCAAGCCATTGCAGGTCCTTTAGCCCTGGAAGTCCTGTATTTTGCCACAAGTACTCTGCCTTACTCTTGAATACAAGGATGCCATACTCCTGCCCTGCTGACACTGGGACAAAGTGGCAGCCACAGATGTCCATCATTCCTACCATGGTTCTTAATTAAGAGCAAACATGGCAGTCCAACTTGATATTATCAAACTCAGGAGTCTGACCAAAGTCATATTCTGGTTTGTAGCAAACACACACAACCTTCAAACAAGGGTAAGGACAACTGAGCCATTACTTGCAGGTATTCATCTTTTTCTTCTTTGATCATTAGAGTAAGTAATAATTTAATATTTTTAATGTCCTTGCACCCACCATAGAACATTAAATCATGCATATGATTAGCTGACAAAGAAATTGTGAACAAAATAAGTATTTAGAAAAGAAGAGAACACACCTTTCCAAGTGAAAATCTACATTGTTCTTCAGTGCTGGAAAATAAGTCTCATCATGCCTGGTTTTGGCTCTGGTAGGAAAAAGCAGAAGCTTTGAAGATAATCTATCACTCATTAAGGAAAATAATAATAATAATCACTAATAATAATGATCACTCACTCCAGATGACTGGGGGAGTAAAATTTTGGAAATCTGGCTTTAATCTTGAGGGACTCACTGTTCCCTTTTTGACTTCTCTATGCTTGTCCTAGTTCATGTCGCCCCAGGCCTCTAATCCATCTAGCCTGTAAGTGAATCTATTGCTGCTATCTGTCATTTGTTACAATTTTGTAAAAGTTGTGGTATATATAGGAAGAGTGAGAAACACCAACATAAGCAAATTCTGGTTGATCTTTCCTTACTGAAGAATCAAGAATAACTTTATTACTGACTCTTCTTCTTTCTACATAGACTAAAAAGAAACAAATGAGAAACATCCATTCTCTTATTATTCAAAGTCACATTCCTGAGTGTAGTAAATTCCTTGTTGGATCAACAAACAGCGTGGAAAACAAAAGTAGTGCTTGCGATATTCCCTTATTTATTTTCTTGGATTGAACTTGTCACCACCAGGAATTCTTGTTAGGTAAATTCCACCATTTTACTTTTTCTCTTGTGTATTTTCCTGCTAGTAGTTTTTCACAGATATCAATGAGGAGTCATTTAAAATGCATAATTCTAAAATAAAATAAAAAAAGAAGTTGCCCCTTCATTCTCCAGGCTCCTCACCTGATATTCTCTAGTCCCCTTTAAGCTGGCTGTCAAGCAGTGTAAGTGAGAAGCACGGGGTTGCTGATGCTAGCATCTCTGTGTCAATTGCTGTAATATCCAGTGCCCTTGGGATAAGAAAATTGCTGCAAGCCATTAATGCCACTGTTAAGTGTCCTCCTCCAAAAGCCATTGACAGAAAAAAGGGAGTGCTCTTCCTATAGTCAATAAAAATAAAATGCAGCATATGGGAAAATCAGGTAATTGCAAGAACAGAGAGGCACTTCTAAAATATGATTTAACCCCTTGGGCATCCAGTATAAGTACAGCACCTGTGGAAAAAGCAAGAACTGGGATTCACACGAATTTATGTTACTTCAAAGCACTGGCAAAGATTTTGCATGGAAATGGCCACACCTGAGGTTCTATTTCTGTAAATTCTTCATGAACTATACTCAAACCCTGTCTGAGATTAATTTAGGAATTAATTTTCTACAGCAATTTTCACATTTCATGGTCTTCACTAAGATGATTATAGTTTCTCATCTTCAACCCAGTGTCTTGCTCAGAATCATAAACTGTATTAAAAAAAAAAAAAGAAAAAAGAAACCAAAGAAGAAACATACTAAAATACTAGTGCTGTTATCTGTCTTCCTGCGATATTGTCTTTCATTTGCATTTTCTAAGTCATCTCAAGCAGGGTTCAGTAGACATGCTGGTATCTTTAGAATATCTGCAGTCACTTTGAAGACAACATAATCTCAGGTCATCTCCTTTCAATAGAAAAGATTCAGGATACAGTGGTGGAAAACTATAGCAAGAGATCACTTCAGGCTGCAGGTGAGAGGTATGTAGAGTTGGCATTATCTATACCTACTGAGATTCAAGTCTACTTGTTGTCTGTTAATGCACAGCAACTAAATATACCACAGTTCATCGACCATGAGAGAAGTGTGATTTTTGGAAAACCAGCAAAATTGTTTCCATGTACCTTCAGCAATACAAAGTTTACAGCTGTGACAAATTGCCTCTCTCTCTGAGCCTTCTCTTAAATCAATCAGTAGCCTTTTCAGTTATTTTACTCATTGATATAAATCAAAATGCAACTGCTTTTATCTACATCCACTGTTACAGACACAATGCTGATAAACACAGTATACAATCTGGGTTGAATAACACTGATTCCTTTCTCCTATTTTCACTTTTCCCGGAGAAAAGAATCAAATAGTAAATACAATAAGGTGGATTAAGAAAGCCTTTGTCAGAATATCTTTATGATTAATTAAATAAGAGATGCTTTGATCTGGAATAGTGAAAAATAATAATGCATTTACAAATATAAGGATTTGTTAATAATGAAATGTATATAATAGAAATTCATTAACAATGTCATTATGTAATGGATTATAAAGTTACAAAAGACATTACTTGAGGGATAAATACAAAATTAAAATCAGGGGTAAACTGTGTGATGATGTTTAAATTAAACTTAGATCCTCTAAAAAAAAAGAAATTAATATCCATCATGAACCAAACATTTTAAAATAGATATAGTAAGAACATTTAATTTGGACACTGAATAAAGATTTTTTTTATTGTGAACAATGTAAATTTATTGTATTTTTAAAGAGCTTTTAGACAAAAAAATTCTAAAATTAATGTCACAAATTGTGAATCTGATATTTAACTGAAAGAGGGTAGGTTTAGATTTGATATTAGGAAGGAATTCTTTCCTGTGAGGGTGGTGAAACATTGGACCAGATTGTTCAGAGAAGTCATTGATCCCTGGAATTATTCAAGGCCAGGTTGGACAGCATTCTGAGTAACCTGGTCTAGTGGCTGGGATCTCCACCCATGGCAGGGGGGCTGGAACTTAAGGTCCTTTCCAACTCAAACCATTCTATGATTCTATAAATCCAAACTCTACTTTACAAATAAAATTACTGGAAGTACATTTTTTCTCTGTAAGACATCCTCAAATTAGTCTTTTTTTAAAAGAACTTTCTTTTGCATGGTTTATCTGGTAGTTTTCCTCTTCAAGGTTTCTTATACATTCCTTTGAAATATTTAGATTAGACCTTTACTGCAGACATGACACAAGTCTTGACAGACACTGTTTCTTTGTTGACAGTCTTTTCATCTGTGTTGCACCATTGTCCATCAGTGCATGGAATGCTACTAGGAAGTATGTAATGAACGCAAGACATATTTCTTGCTGACATTCCATCCATATCCTCTGTCCCATCAGAAAATCTGTCTCTGCAAATGCCTTTAACTCAAACCTGCTATATCACACCTCTTAATTGCTTCTGCATTGGCCAAAGTTGTGATTATGTGTGGATAGTTGGACATAGCTGAACTAAAGCCTTATGGGAAAAGTTCTCACAGTGAAGGGAGTGATGCCAAAGAGGTTTCTGATTTTTTGATTTTTCTACGTTTTGTAGATTTTAGAAACATAGTAGATGTAGCACTGTAAATTGTAGTGAGTAAATATTCAGCAGCTTATAGTATAAGGTTCTTCTATCTCTACCCCTGCTCCACAACAGGCTGCTAAAATCTGCCAATTATTTAGTCTCATTCTCAAGGTACCAGATTAGAAGCTATCGGAGAGAACATAAACACAGAGCAGAGTGACCCGGGGCCCTGGAGAGCGTCCAAAAGACCTTTATGTGCTGAAGAAGAGGAGGAAGAAGAAGACAGAGGGTCCCAGCGACCCCAGACCCAATTCAACAGGGGGTGGGAACAGGGAGGGGACAGAGGTGGAACTGGACATGGTGGACTGTAGTGATTGGATAGATTATAGTATAAAAGCTATAGAATCAAAGCTTGCTTTAGCGCACGGTGATGTATTCCTGGATGAGCGGGGTTGCTCATTAAAGTAACTACCCCTTATCTTATCTCCTACAAAACTTGGCTCAGAGTCTTTCTTACAGACTTACGGCAACAGGAGAAAGGAAACAAAACTCAGATACAACTCTCAGTTCTGTGGCTTGGGCTCATGTCTACTTAATTTAAATACTCAAGATTTCCTGGATTAAGGGAGGAACAATGGATGCATAAAAAAATGTTATGATCAATAATAAGTCAAGGTAAAAATATTCTAAATGGGAATACTTGCAGCACTGGAACCTATATCAATGTTCAGACATACTTATGACATGAATAATCAATGTTCAGACATACTTATGACATAAATAATCTGTCTCACTATTATCCAGGAAAACTATTTACTTTTCTAAAATGTTGCTGGTTGGAATTCTTCTGTTTTGAAATTAACTAAAACTTTCAAAATCAAACTATTTTTCAAGCTAGATGTTTTAGGAAAGTGGAAACATCCATGCTGTTCTGATAAATCCGGCAGTACATACAGGACTGACAAATCTGATGGAAGCCATCACAATTAGTCTCATCTATATTTCTTTGTTTATTACAGCCATTTGCTGCTTCAGAAAATACTCCTGTCTGCCTGCAGCATAGCTTAGAGTGATGGTAAAATAATGTGGGTTTTTTCTCACCATACACAAACAGACTAACTCAACAATCATTACACAGAACAGGCACAGAGAACAGAAATTCAAAACGTCACATCAATAATGTCACATTCTCAGTTACTGTAAATCCTTTTGAATTGGACTTCTGCATACATCAAAAATAACCAGTTAGGGGACTTATTTCACCCTTTTAAACTGCATCCTAATAAATCATACCAATTTCTAACCTATCAAAAATTGGGTAGCTCAGTTACTGCAGTGTTAGTGCATAACAATTATTTACAGCGGCATTGTGTTATTTCATCTAGGTACCTCAGGCTAGAATGCTAACAACACTCAGGGGAGAGAAACAAAGCAGAAAGCTCTTGAAGATTCTTCTGATACCACCATCTGGAAGGGTGTGTGGTAGGCAATGCTCACTATCCATTACAGTCCTGTGACCCCTGTGGATTTGAAAGCAGCACAGGGGAGCAGCAAAAAGACCACAGCTACCTTTCTAAGGACACAATCACCTTTGCAGGGTGCCCAGAATCTGAAGGAACCTAAGATTTACTCACTATCTCCCTCTTCTCATTCTGTTTGATTGCATCAGTTGTCTTATTAAGTCATTTGTTGCTAACCTCTTCTCATCAAGATGCAGAAAGGATCCTGCACTGTCTCTCTCTTTCTTCACATTTCTCCTGTCACAGCTGGTGTAGAACATCCTGTGACCTCCAGCCTCCAAGACACCCTAGAATACTGGTTCAATGTCTTTTTTTCCATGAACTATCTCTTATCAGTTCCAAACTTTAGCTTTGCTTTCCAGTTGTCATAGTCTAAACATTATGAGATACTTTGTTGTTTAACGTAATTCAACAGTGGGAAATAATTAGTATTTTATATGACCAAATTTTATTTCTATTAATCTTACTCCAAAAAGACCTTTTGTATAGGATTTTGTTTCAGCAAGTCTGAAAAATCCCAATTTTCCACAAAAAATCCATTAAGCATTTCCTTCAATATGAAAGATGACTCATTTTAAAATATTGTTTTACTCTGTAACATGATTTTGGAAGTAATCAGCCACAAATGGATACTGACTGTCACAGTCTAGTTTCTGTTGAATTGGCTTCCACTGATTTAAATAACCCTGATTCCTACTGAAGCCAAGTGGAGCTTCAAATGTTAAAATCCCTGAAAAATCAGGCTGCATATGAGTGGAATATTTTCTTATCCTTGCTTGCTTCTTTAATTCATAAAGCGTATAGCAACATCTTTGAACATACTCTGTAGATTTTCTAGTGATTAGTTTCCCGATCATAGTACTTCCCCAGGTCAAATGTCAACCACTGATTAGATCTGAAGTGTCAGTACAGGAGTGACAAATAATAAAAATATGTGGCACTGTTTGGCATCCATAAAAAACAGTTTAACATGCATGGTGGTTTGACCTTGGCTGGACACCAGATGCCCACCAAAGCTGTGCTGTCACTGCCCTCCTCAGCTGAAGGCAGGAAAGAAAAAGAATTAAAGGCTCCTGGGTCAGAACCAGAACAGGGAGAGATCACTCATCGATTACTGTTACAGGCAAAACAGACCTGACTTGGGGAATTAATTGAATTTATTACCAATCAAATCAGAGAAGAATACTGAGAAATAAAACCCAAACTTAAAAATATTTTCCTCTCACCTCTTGGACTCAGCTTCGTTCCCAATTCTCTACCTGTGCAGTGCAGGGGTGCAGGGAATGGGGGCTGTGGTCACTTAATCACACATTTCTGCTTCTCCTTCCTCCTTAGGGAGAGGAGTCCCCTGCTCCAGTACGGGATCCCTGTCATGGAAGACAGTCCTGCATGAACTTCTCCAGTGTGATGTCCTTCCCATGAGTTGCTGTTGCTCACATGCTGCTCCACTGTGGGTCCCCCATGGGATTACAACTCCCACCAGCAAACCTGCTCCAGTGTGGACTCCCCTGTCCATGGGGTCACTTCTGTCTTCACTGGTGTATTGGGTCTGGCTGAGATGGAGTTCATTTCCCCATAGCAGCCCTCACAGTGCTGTGCTTTGCATCAGTAGCTAGAAAGATGTTGACAGCACACCAGTGATTTGGTTACTACTGAGCAGTGATGGCACAGTATCAGCACTGTCACTCCAGCTTTCTACCCCCTTCAGTAGGCTGGGGATGGGCAAGATCCTGAGAAGTAACACAACTAGGACAGCTGGCCCAAATGGACCAAAGTGATATTCCATACCATATGATGTTGGCTCAGATATAAAAGCTAAGAAAAGGGGAAGGAAAAAGGGGGCATTCATTATTTGCAATGTTTGACTTAAGCAAATACTGCTTGTGCACTAGCACTGGTTCTCTGGAAGTGGCCAGACAACATGTGCTGTTGGGAACTACAGAATAACTTGGGATTTTTTCCCGTGCTTCTGCACACAACATTTTACTTTTGCTTTAGTAAACTTCCCTGTCTTAATGTATGAGTTGTATTCTATCTGTTATGATCCAGTTCTTAAAATCATTAGAGAGATGTCTCTGCCCAAATTAAGGTGCAAATGAGACCACATGCCAAAATCAATAGTACAGATTTTTATTTAACAGTAAAAGTGAGGTAGGGGGAGAGACAAAGAAATAGGGAGAAGAATGGGGAGTGAGGGGAGAGAAAGAGAGTGACACGGAGACAGATTAAGTAGAAAAAATATCACCACTACGTGGATTCCAGTGTCATCCTGTTCATCCTCTTGTGATCTTCTTGGTGGTGAGAGTCCCAGTCTTGTCAAAGTGATGGTTGCAGTCTGGATCTATTGAGAGAAGACCAGAGTGGTGTGGAAAAAAGCCCACAACGGTGAGGGAAGTTCCAGGGTGATGAGAGAAGTCTCAGGGTGATAAAGTCCATGAAACACAGAGTACATGGGGATTGTATTATACACCCAATACCTCCCCTGGGGTGAGGATTTTCACACTGGATGATGTAATAGTGGTTCATGGGACATTTCATGTGACACCTTCTAAAACTTTACAGCTGCCTGTTACATCAGTGCAATTGAGTCCATTACAGCCCATTATTACCCATCAGCAGAGATGAATACCTTGTGAATGTTTGGTACTTTCCCAGAGGGGACTTATTACATCTGAGTCATTTTTGTAAGGACAAAGAAACACCTGCCAGCAGCCTTTCTTTCTTTCCTTGTCTTGTTCAACATCCAGCTTGTAGCTTGAGGTGGTGGGTGTGCCCAGCCCCTGCACCTGGGTGGTTCCTTGGCACATCATCCGCTTGCACCTTGGTTGTTTGAGGCATTACCATTCCAGTCTTTCATACTTGTGGATACATTCTTTTCCTGGGATAAGTGGACTACTGTAATATATTCCCATCACAGTCCAAATTACCAGGCATATTCAGGGACAGGTGGTCTTTGTTGAGCAGTTGCTTCTTTGCACAGTTGTCTACTGTGGACAGAAGCCTTTCACTGATTTTAAGACTGTTAAAGCCACTAACCATTTCAGTCTTTCACACAATTTTATTTTCTCTCCCCTGGCTGGCTGAGAAGTGAGAGTGATAGAGCAGCTTGGTTGGCACCTGGTATCCAGACAGAGTCAAACATCACATTCCTTTTTGGTGGCAACATGGGGTGAGTTTTATAATAAGTATGCTGCAGAGCCAGCTGTTGAGTAGCAAACTCCTGTATGGGACACAAAGTTTGTCAGCTGTGCTGTTTATCTCTTTATTTTACTGAGTTTGGGAACATTTTAATGCAAACAATGGCTCTGTACTTTACCCCTACATTGATGGCCTTGGTGTGCTGGGGGAGTTATCTTGTGGAGATGATGAGGGAACACATCTCTTTCTTCCTAGTAAAGGTTGATGTTGATGGTTTTATTATGCAGGTTCTATGTTCCTTGTTCATCCTTATCTGAGCTTTTTAATATTGTTAGTTGATAGTGTATTAAGGTATTTATTCATCCTGTTATAAGAGAGAAGAAATTTTGTGTGAGGAGATATTGAAGCAGCCAGTCTGTGGGTGGCAGGGTGTGTGGAAGGATTTAGATAGGTTCCTAGAGTGGTTATCCCCTCCCGTAGCCTAGGACTTTACACCTGAACAGGTAATCAACCCTAACAAACTGATATATCGCAGGAAAGAAGAATGCCTTGCCTACCCCAATGAAAACCAGCAGCCTCTATCACTATGCTGGGGCTGAGTACAGTTCAGTACGCTCGGAGGACTATAGTTCAGGCAGGAATCCAAACGGCATTTGAGGACACTATGGCAGAAACATGGACCAGAACAACATCAACTGCAGTAACTGCCAAACAAGAAAGAGGAGGAGGAGAATCAGAATAGGAAGGGTCTGACCAAGAAACCAGTCCTTCAACAAAGAAATTGAAGAAAAAATTGAGATAAATCAAACAGGAAATGGTTATTACGTGGGCCCTGGCCTTATCAGAACTCTCCGATTATTATAGTAGCAAAGCCAGAAAGTAGTAGGACAGCTATAATGCTTCTGCAATTGTCTCATAATCTCACCCGGAAAACAGTAGAATAACTCAGCTTAATAACCATTTTTATATTTGACTAAAATGTTATTTTAACTTAATACCCTGATATATCATATGACTGCCAGAATAGCACACACACACAAAAAGGCCTTGTAAAATATATCTTTCAGTCTTATCAAATTTTAAGCAAAATGCTCCAATACCTAAGGAGACTGCTATGAAATACACACTTCAACTTTGGTTTATTTTTTTTAATGAACTAAACTTTTATATGCTATTTACTTGAAGACAGAGATATCATTGATGTCGGTCCTTCTCAGACTGGATGTAGGACCCCAAATACCTTCTGCTGAAATGCTTTGGCCTCTATTGACAGTGATGTATAATCTGATACATGTGATCTTTGGGCAGCACTGCAACATTCAGTAAGGTCTGTGAAAAGCCAGAGGAACTCACTGCCACAAAAGTTCCATCTGTGCCATCACAGTATAAAAAAGTGAAATATGAGAACTCTGAACTGATAATGAGTGCAAAAGCCATGGATATCAGCAGTCATTAGTTAGCAAAAATTCAGAGTTTTCGTTTGAGTCCATTGGAAGCTGGATGACAGAAGAAGCTATGACAGCAGGAAGAGAAGCTGTCAAAGGAGAACCAAAGTGTAATGAGAGAAGACATTTCAGAAAATAGAATATGGCTCCATTTCTGCTTGTCAGGATTCATTTAGGCTAAATTGCTCTGAATTCACTGCTCAAAATGGACCGTGTACACTGATGACTAGTAGCAACCAGCCATTCTTCAACTACAAATTCATCTCAGAAGGGAATGCATGCCCAAGCATTTCCAGAGCACAGTATCTGGTTACATAAGGCTGCTTTTTCATGATGATTAAGGTTATTGTCAAGTACTTACCAGCACTGGCCCTGTGGTCCATTTACAGTGGCAAATGTTTATTACTGAAACCTGATTTCTTCCATTTTTATAGCACGTGTTGAAAAAGGAGTTAGTGCTTCTTTTCTTCGGCTTGCAAAATTGATGTGTCCCTTGGAGTTAATTCATCACTGGAGGAATACAAAAATACACAAAGAAATACGTGGAACACTTCCTACATCTAGACAGATATAGACTATTATATATGTCAGAAAAGTGCCATTTCAGTTAAATATAGTGTCATACAATTTAGTTTTGCATTGTGTCTTTCAAGTAGAAATCAAGAAAATACATGTTCTTTTATCTCTATGATCCTTTGAAAGACCTGTCTCTACTGAATCAGAATTAGAGATTCTTGGAAGCTGAATATATACAAGTACATATATAAGACAATTTTTTTTCTGGAGGGAAACCTCCAAGACTAAATGGTCTAATGTGCTGAATGATATTTCATAGATACCGCACAAGATGCATGTCCTAAATACACTGATACAAGGTAGTTTCTTCCCAAATCCCACACACAGACCTGAAAAAGCTGTTGTCTTACCCTAAAATTGTCCTGCTACAAAAATCTACTGAAAGATATAGAGCAAAATTCGTGCTAATTTCAGTGTTGACCAAACTCTAAGATCAACATTATATCTTGTCTCCACCATGAGTGAGCAGAGAGGAAGTCCCTCTGCATTAGGTCAGAATCACACGTAAAGAAATGAGCAACATAGCAGATCAGCTCTAACTATTAGCTCGGTGCTCCCACAAAGCATTAGAAAGGCCTCCATAGAGCTAGATGTTAATTTGTATTTGGCAGCTAAAGGTGGTACTTCAGTTTAATTAAATACATAGTGCAATATTATTGAATCCCAGCATAGCCATCTTACACCCCATAGAGAGAAACAAGATATAGAAGCAGCCCAAGCACTCTGAGGACTCCACAGGATTCTCTTTTCTAAGAGGAAAAGGAAATGGTAGGCTTATAAGCTGCAAAGACTGGGTGAAGACTTGGGTAGCCATATGCTCTCTTTCATTAGCGATAAATAAACGTAAGCCATCCAACTGCTTTGTTTGGAGGAGGAATACTTGTGGTTACTTTGGATTTTGAATCATCTTATAGAATAAGCAAAAAGGTCCAAGAGAGTCAGCAGTGAATAATAAAGCATAAAGGATTGCAAGTCCAGAAAAGAATCTGTTGGAAATTAACATATATCTTCTAACAAGCCTAAGCCCTCCAAGGAAAATCTCAAGAGCTCTTCATGAGCTGGTCCTAGAAATGGCCAGACAATCCACCAGGAAGAGTGATGTCATGAAGTGTGAATCCCACCCATATGAGGGATTCGGCACTCTGCAATCAGAGGCACAGCTCTCACACAGCCCACCCATGTCCTTGGCTCAGGCTGCTGAGGAAACTATGAAGCTGTGAGAAAGAGCACTGAGAAGGTATGTATAGAGCAGCAGCAGGTAAGATGAGGAAGGTAAAATCATAGAGACAGGATGGTAAGACAGGTTGTTAGCAGCTCAAGAAGGAAAGTTCAAAAGGAAAAATATGAACCTTGGAAGGTACAAATTCTTAACAGAAAACCTAGAGATATAAAAACAGTAGCTCACCACCTCTGAGGATGCACTCCAGGGAGCAGTGAAGTCCAGGCTGTAATCATTGCTATCTTGTAGTTGTGTTAGCCACTAAGTAATGATTCTGTACTTGTAAGTATATCCTATATGCAATCTCTTTGCATATGGTAAAAGGTGCCTGAACAAAGTGACCTTAAGATTATAACTGACACACAAAAAAGGAGCAATTGAAAAAAAACCCCAAACAAAACTTTGGAAAAGGAACAAGCACAACTGAAAACAAAGTAAATAAAATATGACTCTGAATAAGTGATGGATGTGTGCCTGCAGCCTGCTTAGCAAAAGATACCAAGAGAGAGATTGTTGTGACTCCCTGCTGTGCAAGTTCTGTACAATACATGATATTTATTCAAAAGTAAGCATGCCCCATCAGGAGGTGGATTTCCAACGAGCACCAATAATATCAAATAAAATCAGCATTCCATTTCAGCTTTTCACATACATGAATTGTTAATCTAACATTAGCTATGTCTGCACTGTAGTTGCAGATTGACATCATTGTAGCTTATACTGTACTAGGTAACTAACTAGTCTGAATGTTTGTAGCAGTCTACTCACAGCAGAAAAGAGGGGCTTTTTTACCAGACAAAGCAGATAAATTCTTGCAACACCCATATGCTGTCCACCATGATAATGCAGCCAGACTTTTGTTAATGTTTGAATAAAGCCTGCATTGCTGTATCTACACCACAAATAAACTGTTCAGTTCAAAGAGGGGAGAAAGATCACCAAAAAGTGTCACTTAAAATAAAGCACTGAATGCAGCTGAGAATGTTGCTGATCAACAGCAGGCCACCAGGAAAGGATTTTGAGACAGAATGCTGGTACATTGCAGAAGTAGACCCCAAGAAGTGAGTGCAGCAGTGACACACAGAGAAACCCAGGCACCATTTCCTGTCTGAGACCCATAGCAGAGGAAAAAGTCAAGCTCTTACACACTTTCAGAAACTTTTCTGAAAAGGGGCAGTATTCATCCAGGGTAAATCTTGGGTTGCAGCCTTAAGCAAAAGGCTTTGAAAGATCATAATGTCAAGAAGAAAATAATAATGATCGACAAATCTTAGTATTAGAAGAAACTCTACAAGTTAGATGAAGAATAAACAGAAGTCACAGAAGAGCTAGAATGACTTGCCAAGACAGTAGGATTTCCTTAAAAAAAAATCCCAAACCAAACCCCAATATATCCTACTTAATTTTTAATAACTGCCCCATTTTCCCTTCACTGTTAAGCTAATTGGATTGGTTCTGCACAATGATTAGCCATAGTTCAGTTGTGTCTTTGGACCTGGGTCTGGCTTCATCAGTATTCTCCAAATGCTTTCCAGCCAAAGCTGGGACTGAGTGCTCCCTCCTTGTTCTCTTTGACAAATCAGCCCTCTCTGGCACTGGTTTTTCAAATTTCCATGTTTTTATCAAGTTCTTTCTCTCATCTTGTAGGTTACAACCTGCTGACCTCTTTAGCTATCTGGATAGAATGATGAAATGCTTCAGAAAGAGTAAATGTATTATTTTAGTGATAATTTTTGTCTGACACTTTATATTAAGAATAAAATGAATTAATAATAACACTGCTTTCTCTATAAAACAAATGTGTTTTCTGAGACAAGATTTTAATTTTCTTTGGCAAACAGACTAGAAGAAATACAGTAATTTAAATATGGGTTCTCATGACAAGGAAGAGTTTTTTAGATGAATTATGCGTTATGTTTTTCTCTCTTCTGCTGTTTTGTGTTATTCCTTACTCACTGTTTCAATTCTTGTTAAGCTGTCACTTAGGATTTTTTCTATGTGGAATGACAGCAGGGTATGCTGCTTACACTGGTTAGACAGATGCCTACCCCAGAGAATGAGTATATAATCTTCTGGACTGCACAGCCTGTACCAACATGGTACACATCCTTGACATCAGATCTTTGTCTTTAGTGTATGTAGGTGAAAAGCTTGCTAGCAAATCCGATGGTGCAAAAGTCATGCAATTAAAGTAGCAGACAAAGAGCTAATTTTAACCCCTGAAAATAAATTAAAAATAAGTCTGGTTACTGTATAAGTAGTTATCTGATAAAAAAAATCAAATAAAATTTCTGCAGGGATGTTTAAATGGTTATTTTTTTTCCTAGAAATCCAGAAATTCTGGAAAAATACTTGCAATTTATCTTTATTTTGAATAATATTTAACAGGAGCCAAATTACTGCCATTGAAGTGTTTAGAGCATCAGCATAAATACAGCTTTTACTGTGGGAGTTAATGTCTTCATAAGGTTTCATGGTTCCAGAGAGGTCTCGGAGGAACATTTTTTCAGGGCTAAAACTTTGAAAAGGTGCAGTTAACTTTCTTACACCAGTATGCAAGTCATTAAGAAGCATGAAGTCTCTTCCCTGACAGTATTCTAGCTGCAAGGATTGCTGCACTAATTTAATGCTAACCTGTCTGCTCATAAGTCCAGACATAATTATTATGCAATTGTGGGTCCACATTCCCCACTTTCACTTCTGCCAAGTCCATCCAATGCCAGCATGGCAATATCTTAACTAAGACTTAATATTTCTCAAAGGAAAAGAAGATAAAATCATACCAAGCTCTTTTGAAGGGCTGTTTTGATGAAGTGCAAATGATTCCACAAAATATAAAAGAACTCAAAGCAAAAGGTTCAATTCCACACTCGGAGTAAGTTTGGATCAGGAGGTATTCCAGCATATACAATGATTTTATTGTAGCTAAATACCATTTGAATACAGGCTTCAGCTAGGCCACCACCAGTTTGATTGAAAACACCACACTTACATAGACATGGATTTAGATCCATCTGATTCACCACTATGAAAGTTCACAATGTAGACATATGCAACTATGTTGGATTTGTAAATTTTACTGTTCATACAGGGGCAATAGTTTTTTCTGCCATGTGATTCCTCCATTCAAAAGGATGCATACAAAATTGATCAGAAAACGTAAGCTTTGCAAATGCATCTATTTGTCTCTACTGACTATCATAGGAGTCAAGCAGTCAATACACCTAGTATTCTATATTAGTTATCTCTAAAGTTACAGAATCACGGAATCACAGAAAATGCTGAGTTGGAAGGGACACACAAGGATCATCAACTCCAACTCCTGGCACCTCATGGAACCATCTGCAAGAGTGACACCATGTGCCTGAGAGCATCATCCAAACACTTCTTGAGCTCCGTCAGCCTTGGTGCTGTGACCACTTCCCCGGGGAGCCTGTTCCAGTGCCCAATCATCCTCTGGGTGAGAAATCTTTCTCTAATATCCAACCTAAACCTCCCCTGACACAAATTCAGGCCATTTCCTCATGTTCTGTCACTGGCCACCACAGAGAAGAGCTCAGTGCCTGCCCCTCCTCTTCCCCTCACGTGGAAGTTGTAGACTGCTATGAAGTTCTCAGTCTCCTCTTCTCCAGGATCAATGGACCAGGTGACCTCAGTTGCTCCTCCTATGGCGTCCCCTCAAGGCCTTCACCATCTTCATTGCCCTCCTTTGGACACTCTCTAATACTTCTATGTCTTTCTTACCTTGTGGTGCCCAAAACTGCACACAACATTCAAAGTCAAGGCCCTCCCTTAACCAGCTGGTGATGCTTTGCCTGATGCCCCCTAGGACACAGTTGGCCCTCCTGGCTGCCAGGGCACTGCTGACTCATATTCAACTTGCCATCAAAAAGAACCCCCAGGTCCCTTTCCATGGCACTGCTTTCCAGCATCTCATTCCCCAGTCTGCACATACCTTTCAGGTTCAGCTGTGATGGCTACCACCCCAGTGTCCATGGAAAATCTCTCAGACACCCACCACATTCATTCAAACATTTGACACTTTAGTAAATGGAGAATTATTTGCATAATGGTGTTTTTTTCATTTCCAGTTGGAGAGCAGACTGCTTCAGGTTTTTTCTTGCCTATGCCATGGTGTATTAGGTCTGGCTGAGATGGAGTTCACTTCCCCGTGCTGTGCTTTACATTGGTATCTAGAAAGGTGTCAATATCACACTAGTGTTTTGGCTATTGTTGGGCAGTGCTGAGCAGCTTCAACACTGTAACATCCCTCCCCTGATCAAGGGCAAGATCCTGGGCGGGGACATAACCAGGCCAGACCCAAACTAATCAAGGGGGTATTCCATACCATATGTCAGCTCAGATACAAAAGCCAAGAAAATGAGGAGGAAAGGGGGATATTTTTTGTTTACAATGTCTGCCTGCTGAGAAACTGCTACACATGCCGAAACCCTTGTATCCCAGGAAGTGGACGGACCTTGCTTGCCAATGGGAAGGAGAGAATAAACCTTGATATTTTGCGCTTCATTTGTGTGTATGTACACTTTCACTTTTGCTTTAGTAAACTGCCTTATCCCAACCTACGAGATGGTTTTCATCTTATTTTCTCTCCCCTATTCAGCTGGGAAGGGGGGTGATTTAGTGGCTTAGTGGGCACCTGGCATCCAGCCAAAGTCAACCCACTACACCTGGCCAACAAGCTCTATCTGTGTGCCACAGCCAAACACACTGTCCCAGCTTACTGCCACCTGGAGAATGTGTGAATGAAACTACTTCAGACTGCGCTGCATTGTCAATTTCAAAGAGCAAAGATTTGGCACAGTTCTCGTTTTATCCCAGTTGATTCTCTTCTCCTGAGGCTCAGGTAACTTGTCAGCCTTCAAATGGGATGAGATCCATTTAAAAACTGTGACATTGCAGGTGTCAGAAAAATCAGTTTCTACTTGAAATCAGCATCTTTAATTACATTTGGCATTCCTATGCATATTGCTGTCACTTCTCTATCACTGAGGGCAATAGGCTAGGGAATGCCAAACATATGAAAAGCTTTCATTGCTAATACATTCTGTGACTTTTATGTGCCTTCAAACCTTAGGACTCTCATACTGAACAAACTATAGAAGCACTTCATAGAAAGTAAGATCCTGGCCAGGTATTGTCAAAAATGGTCTGCCAAAACAAACCATCAGGAACCATCTTCAACCCCTCTACAGAGCCTGACCCTTGTCTAGTAGTAGCTACTTAATTGATCACACCTACTTTTGAAACTAGGACAGGAGGAGATGTATAGAGCATTGGTTGAGCTCTCCACATTCTTCAGAATAGCACTGTTTCACTTATCTAGAAAGTGAAAAATGCATTTTAGGCTCTCTTCCAGCTGACAGGTTTCAAACTTTCCCAGAAGACAAAAACAACAGGTTAAAATTGCTCTTCACCTTCTGTCGAAGCAAAAACAGTATAAAAAGAAGGCATCAATAGCCTTGGGATCAAATATTGAGCAAATGAGGAAGGAGCCAGGACTGTGATTTTGTGATTTGGGCACTCATTTATGATAGAATAGGAATGAGTGCTCCTGCTCCCTACTCCCAGTTGTGCATCTGACAATCAGATAAAAACACTGGCATGATCCAGAGTGAAGAATGTTGAAGTTTTCATTCTTTTGAATTACTTCACTCAGAAGAGAGCAAATCAGCAGCAAAGATTTTCAAGGCTTTGCTAGATCAGCTTCAGTAAAACCTCTCCCAGACATATACATGAAGCGTTCAATTCCTCCAACATCTTAAAAAGCATACACCATCAATCTCCTACAATGCTTCTCTTTGAGCAAAGTTTCAAATGCTGGGGACATATATTGCAATTTGGTGTCAGATGCTAACTCTTCCAGATCCACAGGACACCTAAAGAAGAATTCACTTATAGTTGCTGAAAGTGAGTGGTAACATAAGCACTATGTCTGATCCCTTCCTGAAGTAATTTATCAGAAGATGATTTGCAAGGTCAAATGACACTATGGTAAGTAGATCTTGTGAGCAAAGTGGAGACTGGTGGCCATCTTGGCCACAGCAACCATGAAGTGATCAAGTTTAAAATCTCTGTTGATATAGGAGGAAAAGTGTCAGCAAAATCTCAACTCTGGATAGCAGGAAAGCAGAATTAAGGCTGCTCAGGGAATCAGTAAGTAAGGTCTCTGGGAAAATGTTTTTGCAGGTGCAGGGGTCCATCAGTGATGATCACTTTTCAAACCTCATCTCTTCAGGGCACAGGAGCAGGCAATTCCCAAACGTCAGAAGTCAAGCAGGAGAGGCAGAAGTCTGGCTTGGCTGAGCAAGGATCTTCTCTCAGAAATAAGGCAAAAAACCAAAGGTGTATGCCCAGTGGAAGCAAGGTCAAGTGACATGGAAAGAATACAGAAATGCTGCTTGACACTGCAGGGAGAAATTTTGGGTGGCCAAAGCTCAGCTGGAGTTGAAGCTGCCAGAAATGTGGGGGACAACAAAAAGAGTTTTTTCAAATACATTAATGGCAATAGGCAGTACAGAAATATCACTGGCCTGTTACAGGATGAGGATGGTCATCTCACAAACAGGAACAGAGACAAGACAGAGGGGTTTAATGCTTTCTTTGCCTCTGTCTTCAACACAGATGACAGACGAAGGGTGTCTCAATGCCCTGAGCTGGAGGACCATGACTGAAAGAATGATCAACTCCCAGTCAACCCTGAAATTGTGTGGGATCTGCTACTCAGGCTGTATCCCTACAAATCTATGGAAGCTGATGAGATTAATCCAGGAGTCCTCAAAGAGCAGGATCATGCCATCGTAAAACCTCTCTTGATGATTTTTGAGTGGTCTTGGGAATTCAGAGTGGTCCCACGTGACTGGAAGTGGGAGAATTTTCAGGAAGGGCTAGAAGAAGGACCCTGGAAACTACAAACCTGTCAGTCTTCCTTCAGTGACAGGTAAAGTTATGGAGAAGAATGTTCTGGCAGGTATTGAAAAACACCTGAAACACAATGCTGTCATTGATCATAGCCAGCACGGCTTCATGAGTAGCAAGTCTTGTTGTCAAACTTGATTTCCTTTTATGACAAGGTAATCCACCAAGATGTTGAAGGGAATCCAGTTGATATAATCTTTGTGGATTTCACTGAAGCTGTAATACTGTCACTCACAGGATCCTTCTGGACAAAATCTCCAGCACACATCTGGATAAACACATCATGTGGTGGATGAGCAATTGGCTCACAGATCAAGCACCGAGAGTAATAGTGAATGGGGGAGCATCAGATTGGTGAATTGCCACTAGTAGGATTCAGCAGGGCTCCATTTGGGGCCCTGTGCTCTTCAACATCTTCATGAATGACTTGGACACAGGACTGGAAGGGATACTAAGCCATTTCACAGACAATGAAAAACTGGGAGGAGCTGTTGATTCCATTGAAAGCAGGGAAGCTCCAGAGAGAGACTTCGACAAATTAGAGGACTGGGCAATCACCAACTTCATGAAGTTCAATAAGGTAAAGTGCTGGATTCCTCAGCTGGTATGTACATACATACTGGGGAATGAGATGCTGGAAAGCAGTGCCATGGAAAGGGACCTGGGGGTTCTTTTTGATGGCAAGTTGAATATGAGTCAGCAGTGCCCTGGCAGCCAGGAGGGCCAACTGTGTCCTAGGGGGCATCAGGCAAAGCATCACCAGCTGGTTAAGGGAGGGCATTGTCCTGCTCTGCTCTGCACTGGGGTAGCCTGACTTTGAATGTTGTGTGCAGTTTTGGGCACCACAAGATAAGAAAGACATAGAAGTATTAGAGAGTGTCCAAAGGAGGGCAATGAAGATGGTGAAGGCCTTGAGGGGACACCATAGGAGGAGCAACTGAGGTCACCTGGTCCATTGATCCTGGAGAAGAGGAGACTGAGAACTTCATAGCAGTCTACAACTTCCATGTGAGGGGAAGAGGCGGGGCAGGCACTGAGCTCTTCTCTGTGGTGGCCAGTGACAGAACATGAGGAAATGGCCTGAATTTGTGTCAGGGGAGGTTGGATATTAGAGAAAGATTTCTCACCCAGAGGGTGATTGGGCACTGGAACAGGCTCCCCAGCGAAGTGGTCACAGCACCAAGGCTGACGGAGCTCAAGAAGTGTTTGGATGATGCTCTCAGGCACATGGTGTCACTCCTGCAAATGGTCCCATGTGGGGCCAGGAGTTGGAGTTGGTGATCCTTGTGCATCCCTTCCAACTCAGCAATTTCTATGATTCTGTGATCAAGATAAAACTTAACAATTACAGACATTTTTAATTGAATTTTGCACATACAAAACCAAGCAGAAACAAGCAATTTGGTGCAACAAATGCTGTCAGGTGTCTGCTGTCCTAATAACGTAATAGTTCACATGCTATAACTTAGAAGTGAAATGAAAATCAAATTTGTTCTGCAATGCCTTAGAAAGATTTATTTCCTATCTGTAAGGGATTCTATTCACCTTAGGCCTGTATCCACAAAACTAGACAGATATTCACAGTCTTTTTGTTTCGTCTGCTTTGGAGGAGAGTAAAAACTCTCCATTTCTAATGGAGAACAGTACTTTTTGCCATTTGTCATCCAAAGGTCATATTTGATTGGCTTTTGTTTTAGCAGGCAGATCTTTTTCCAAAGAAGTGTGGGTGTTTTTAGTATTGCCTTTGCAACCAGAGACACTGAAGCCCTCACTAGGACTCTAAGGACATTGAGTGGACAGTAACTCCTGACCTAGCTGGCGCAATCCAGAACCCCTGGCCCAAGAGCGTGGTTATGGACAGTTGTGAATGTATCAGGCAACAGTAAGTACCAATCTAAGATTCACCTGAAGAAAGCCAAACATAGGTATGAAATTCTTCCCACAGATGTTCCCTAGGCTCAGAAAGCAGCAAGCTTCCGCACTATAAGTAAGTCAAGGTAGCACAGAAAATGCTGATCCAGTATGTAACATTAATTCAATAGCCTGAGGCTCATTTCCTGATGCAGAAGAAACAGCAAAACACAGTGTTGCATCTGCATTTCAGGCAGCTTCTGTCCACATAAGGAACATCAGCATATGGCAGAGCAATTTGATTTGTTGGTTACACTGTGAACTACAATAGACCTTCACAAAACATCCATCCTTTTTACATGCTTGCATCTCATGTTTTTTACAGAACTTATGGTGAAATGTGTAGTTTACTTGGTAGTTTCACAGCACCTAGATGAGCTTGCTTTGTGTATTTTAAACTTGATAATTTTTTTTAGGCTTTGCTTTCAACAGCATTTTTTATTTATGTGATGTGCACAGTGTTTGAAATTCCTTGACTTAATGCTTTTATGGCTGGCATCACCGACTCCATTTGTTAATAAAGGATTTAGTTGTCTGTAGTGACAGATCTGATGCAAGTAATAATTGTTCTCTGATAATAAACACAATTACTTTCAAGAACAGAATTTCAAATAACAAATTTCCAAGAATATAATAACTCCGATAAACAACAACCAGGTGCCTTAAATAAAGTTCTGTATAGTCTTCCTTTTCTTTTCTTTCTTGAATTCCATTAATAATGTTCTGTTCTAATTGTCAATTTAAGAATGAAAAAACTTCTCCAGTGATGTGAGGCCAGTAACATATCTTTGAAAACGAGTGTAAAATATATGCTGACCTCTACTATCAAAATGGTGCATAAACAACACACCTCACACACCGCAGAGTTTTTTGACATTCACACTGAATTTTTGTTTTCAAAGACTTTCATCCAAAGAGGAAAAATAATTGAAGGCTTACCCAGGCTTTGCAGACGAAGCACAGGCAAGTTCAGGGATAAGCAAGTTATTTTTGTTGCTAATTCATTGTACAACAAGAACAAAAAAGCAAACCAAGTTTTGGAGTTAGGTTATTAAACAAAGCCTGAACGCCTGAGCACTGGCAGGACACCAAGCAGGACAGCCCCTGCATCTCCTTAGTGGTTCTGGATCCTTCCTCCCTCGCTCAGCTTTGCCAATTCCTCTTCCATCATCTAAGACAAGGACGTTTTCACCATATGCAGCAACACTTGCCCTCCTCTTTTCAGTCTAACTTTTCTCATCTCAAATCCACCACACGGGTCATCACATCTTGCTTTACAAGTGGGATGTTCAAAGCACCTTGTGAAGCAAGCAGTATACGCCAAAGATGTTGTTTCCTTTAAGTCTTAAACATCATTGTTGCATCAACATTCAAACACTTCATTATTTTTATTGTCAAACATTTCTAATTTGCAATCCACATGAAACACTCGCAGCAGCAGGTTGGCTGTAGAGTTAGGTAGTCACTTTTTCCTTCTTTTTACAGCAGGGAAGATGTCAGATGCTCCAGGTCAGATTAAGTTCCCTGACTGTAGAATATGACCACCACTGGAGATGAGTTCTAGTGTGGCATCTCATCTGCTATTGCCAATCCAGGTGACCACGAGGGCTGTCTAAGGTAAAAGCCCTCTGCAGATTTCTTGGAAATGAAAACTATCTTAAATGGTCATAAATAAAAATGTTTAAGCATCTAGATGCATCCTTCCACTTATGAGTCAGTTTTAAACTGATATCTAAATCATGATTTGGAAGGGGAGTGAGATCACATAGTAGGACACTTGCTAAAATGAATGCCATGCCTATTATACTGGCAAAATCTTCCCTCTCCCATTTAACGGCTGGAACCTTACAACGTTAAGGAAATAAGGAGGTATCATGCTCTCCATTTTGTAAAGAGTGAGGCTGGGAGAAAATAGGATTAAGATCTAGGCTTCAGTTTTGTTCTGGAGCAGTATATACAGTGTTTCTGAAAGACGAGCACCAATGACATGGTCCACAAAAGGCACTTCGACTTCTAGGCCCAGGTGACTGAAATTTTGGGATAGTACATAACCACAAAGTCTGTGCCCAACCACTTGGTGGTCTAGCAGCTGTGATATCCTGATTTTTTTGCCTGATAGATGCCAGTAAAAGTGTTTACTTCGTTTCTACATGATATTGCTGTTCTTTGGACTATTTTTTAATTGATGTTAATTTGACATTTGTTGTTAAGCCCTAATCTTTAAGTGCATTTAAGTACTCAAACCCCTTACTGCCCTGGGTGTCTGTGCCCAGGTGCTGTCCACAAGGGCACAGCCAGTTCCAGCTGGCTCCTGCAGGGCACAGCCAAGCCCATCCAGCATGATGTGGTAGTGGCTAGTGGTGCCTCAGGGAAACAGATCTTAGTAAGGGCAAAATGTCTGACAGAGAGGAAGAGGGGAATGAAAAGAAGTGGGAAAAACAGCCCTGCAAACACCCAGGTCAGAGACCACATTTGAGAAGCTGGTGAAGACCACCATTAACTGGCAATAAATTAAATTAATCTTCCCCAAGTGGAGTCTGTTTTGTCTGCGACAATAACTGGATTGATCTCTCTGTCCTTCTCTCAATACAGGGACTTTCATCTTATTTTGTTCCCCCTGTCCTGTTGTGGAGGTGGAGTGCAAGAGCAGCTGGGTTGTCATCTGGCAGTCAGCCTGGGTCAGCCAGGCACAAATGTTTATAATGAGTGGTAGTTACACTGATTTCATTTAGAAATGTAATCACAGCATAGATTTGGTCAAAGATCAACAGGGAAGCTACAAGTCTCCAAATCATACTGGCTATTTGTAGTTGTTAAAAATTATTCTATATATGGCAGAACTATTTGCATGAACATTCCACAGGCTCCTCTGTTATAGTCTTGGTTCCATGTACATTCATCGCTCCACCTCCCAAAAAACTCTTTTACCCACACTATTTGGGCTGCTGGTTCTGTAATGCCCTATAGTTGTCTCTGGTCCCTAGGCACTGTACTCACAGCCCCTTTGGTTTCTTTGCTCCACTCTTGCTTGTGTCCTCCAACCCCCAGCTCCTTTTTCTACCCTAGATGGGCACTTGTCTCCTAGCTACTTGCCCTGCAGCCAGGCAGACCTGTGCACAGGGTCCCTGACCAGTCAGAGCCCAAACCGAACAAATAACTGTTCAGGTCATGTATCAGCCAGTGCAGGCATTTAAATGAATGTTTGCCACTGTGGGCTTTTATTCTGATGCCGTTCCTCTACTCCACCACTGCTTTTTATGACATTTTTAAGAACTTGATGTCTTCAAGACTTCATTTCAGTAAAATTTTGAGGAAATTGGTCAGTCACCTCGGAATGTATTTGTTATGGGAGAAACAACTTGCAGAAAGAGACAGAAAAATCACAAAAAAAAAAAAAAAAGGAAAGCAGGCTAACAATCTATTGAGCTGTAAGTCTCTTTAATACAGAGGAAAAATCTCCAAAGACTTCAGAGACAACAGGTGCCATCACATAGCATTTCATCTTGATCTAAACAGCATGAAATTGTATATTGGTACCTCTGACTCCTGCCATCTGCCCCTGGGATCAGGCTGAAACATTATATTCTGGGACTGCATATCACATTATGAAACATTGCATGCAGTGACCTTTAGTCTCCAGGGGCCACACTTCAGTGATTAAAGATGAAAGAGGCAGCAATCTTCACCATTTGATTCCTGGCATAAGATCTTCTCTCTGTCCAAGGGGTTAGTAGTATTTTTAAAAATTATTTTCTGCAGTTATTATATATGTATTATGCCAGCTTAGTGGAATGATTTTCTTAAGAAATAATGGAACCATGCATCCAGACCATGTTGAAAGAACAACTTTGAAAGTTACTTTAAAATTATTGCAATAGCCTTTTATGCTACAGTGTGTAAATATTACCTTATGAAAAAAAACTTTGTTGGGAATCTCCTAAAATATGTAGCTACCATCACAGTGCTGCCTCCTCCGCATTTGAGCCAAGAATGTATCTGTGCTCCTCAGTCAACTCATCATGCCTTATCTAAGGATCTTTCTTCCTTGTGAAGTGGGAAAGCAAGATTACAAATAAGAACACATTGTATTTTTATAGACATTCCATTTCTATTAAATGCTGTCTGCAAATATTAGCAGAAGGAAACTCCTTCCACCGGTTAAGACCAGCAGGGAATTGGACAACTGAGATGCCTTGCTCTGCCCAAGCTCCCTCAGGCCAGCCATAGAATGATTTAGGTTGGACAAGAACTTTAATATTATCAAATCCAACCCTTTTGTAAGCACAGGAAAACCTTCTGGAAGATTTATTACAGGGAAATTATTATTTATGTTGCATAAGAAAGGTTTCCTACCTGGAAAAAAGCAACTTTCCCAGAGACAGTTTCAGATGTTTTCTCCTCCTGCATTCCAGAGGAGCTGACTTCCTGGTAGAAGATAAGTTCTTAGAGACATGTTTAAAGGTCCCTGCAACTGGGGTCCAGGGGACAATAAAAACCCTGAGAAGAGCTTGGGTGGGGGGCATGTCTTTCCCAGACTCAGTGCAGCTTGTGCTGAAATGTTAAGTATTCTCAGCTTTAAGAAATAAATTCTCCTAAATCCTTCCATTGCCTGGTATGTCAGGGGTACCTGTGCGTAATCTTTCCTCACACCTTTACCCAGCACTGCCAAGTCCATTTACCTATGTGCCACATCTACGTGTCTTTTGAATACCACCTGGGATGGAGACAACTGCTTCCCTGGGCAGCCTATTCCAATGCTTGGAAACACTTTCAGCAAATAAATGTTTCCTAATATGCAATCTAAATTTCCCCATGCACAACTTGAGGCCATTTGCTCTTGCCCTGTCACTTGTTACCTGGGAGAAGAGGCTGACACTCATCTTGCTAAAACCTCCTTTTGCATAGCTGTAGAGAGCACTAAGGTCTCCCCTCAGCCTCCTTTCCTGCAGGATAAGCAAATCCAGCTCCCTCAGCCACTTCTTACGTGATTTGTGCTCTAGCCCTTTCAACAGCTTTGTGCCCTTCTCTGGACACAGTCCAGCATCTCAATGTATTTCATGTAGTGAGGGGCCAAGAATTGGACACAGTACTCGAGTTGGGCATCACCAATCCTTAAATTCCTCTGCCTGTATCTATATGGCAGAACTCAATACTGCAAAAAGACAGCCAAGCTAGATAACATACAGGAGATATGATTAAACATTATTTTTTACAGTATTGGGCATGAGCTCAATGCCCTGTACTTAGTGCTCATTAGCAACAGGATGTATCTGCTCTGGAGAAGAACCAGGGTAGCATAGCTACATACTTCTGCTCTCCAGGCTACTGCAGATGGCTCACAAAGCAGGCTTTGTGCCACACAGTTTTATCCTGAGAACCCCAGTCTGGAAGCTGGTTAGAAGTTAGAAATCCAACCCTTCTTAATGCAGAATTGTGTATCATTCATAGCTCAGTATGCATGCAAAATGTAAGACAGTCTTTTCTAAAGTGATTTGACAGATGTCACAAAAGTGCAAAAGGGGAATTTGCCTTAATGGTCCTGCAGACTGCTACAGAATTTATAAAGTGGGATCTAGACCCAAAGGGACACAACTTACCAATACCATAGTGTCTCAAAGACACTAGCACAGCTAGACATATACCCTAGTTTGCATTGTCTTTAATTGCTTCAACTTTCTCCTCCCATAAGAATTAGTTTTCCACTTTTTGGGGATTTGTTAGGACCTTAAGGAAGCTAGGAAAGACCACAAAGAAAGTTTCAGAGTTTATTTCATGCCCCTTAAGTAATTTATATCTCTCCTATATTGGTTTTAAAAATGGGAGTTGAGGTTGAAAGGTCAAATTTATCACACATTAAACACTTACTGTGTTGTGAGGTTGCCTGTTCCTTTCATTTCACTGGCAAAAAGGAGAGCAAGTCCCTTGGGACTCCTAAAGCAGACCTAGACTAGTAAACATCCTCAGAGAGGTGAAGTGAAATGAATGTAAAAGTGAATTCCACTCAAAAGTGCTCCATCTTCACCCACATACTCTGTAGTCAGGAAACCTGGCCACTGTGAGCAAGGCAGTGAGCTATCATTCTTTAAGACATGGTGGAAATTTTCTTCCTGTTTTCTCCTCCACCCAACACATGAGCAGAGGATGAGTGTCCTTGATGCACAATGCCTCCAAGGGCTGCCTTTGTAGTGCTTCAGCCTGTGCCCTTTGTCTTGCACAGGGCTGTGCCTAAAGACACAGATTAGCTTGAAAGGCTAGCAACAAACATTAGCCTTGTAATCAGGCATAAGAAACATTAAACTAACTGAAAGAACCGTACTGGCTTCAATTTCTGAAAGGAAGGAAATATGAACTATGCATAGAAATTAATTTAGTTTGCAAAAATTATTTTAATGGCATGAGATCTTGTTAGGCAGTGCATGGTGTCATTTGTCACACAGGAAAAGCATTTTAAATACAATTTTCAACTTCATCCTTTTAAACTTTCTTTATAGACTCCACTAACGCTGTTTCTAATCATTTCAGTCCTCAGGAAGAGCTCTACAAAAATAGGACTGTAAATAAGGCATAGGAACAAGCAATTCCCAAGAGGATTAATATAACTTGTCTCTGTGTCCTCCCCTCCCCAAATCTCTTCAGATTATGTGTAGTACAAATGGAATGCAGAGCATCTTGTAGGCTGGATTCTCATTTGATTTAAAAAGCCAACACCTGCATATTTTGGCCAATAAAATAAAAGAATGCAAAAAGTGGCAGGGCTTTTTTGTGGCGCATGGTCTTTTCTGAGATACGTATAAGCTTTCCTTATCCTGAAACTGTATGTGCCTGCACTTACAGGTGTTGTCACTATTGACTATAATTAGATGAGGATCAGTTACACTAGTTGCTAACTGAATGTGAAAAAAAAACAGTGGAAAAAAGCTCACTGCAAAACACCTGAAGCATTAAAACACTGCATTTGAATAGCAACTGATCACAGTTTTCTTGATATGGTTGAATCTGCCCATCTGCACAATGTGAACATTTTAAACAATTTGCCTAACTTCTTCTGCTTTTAAAGAAGGGAAAGAAAAGAGATGCTTTATCAAGGGCATTCTGTATTTTTATTTCCTGTCAGTGCTACAGGCTCTAACATAACTGGCATTGCAGTGAAACATTGATACAGGAGGCAACATAATGAGGATGTCTCCTTTTTGTTTCCAATCTTTTTCAGAATGCCACAAGACAGATGCATTTCCAACACATGTGCAGGCTGTGTGGCTGCCAACAAACAATTTCTACATAATTTGGGTTTTCATCATTGAAGCATCTATTTTGGTTTCCATTTTTAAATTTATTTCTTCCTCAGTCTACATCAGTCACCATCACAACTGACAGGTATATGAAGCATAGGACAGCCTTCACACTCTTCATAAGCACTCTACTTTTGCCAAACTGTTTGGTCTTGTCACATCCTTCCTGGGACAGATGGAGAGCCTCCAGTAGTATTTGATTGTTTTGGATGTCTGTGAGCATGAACCATTTAAAGTCTAGAGATTCCTTTAATGGGAATGAGATAATTAGATGCACCCAAGAAATTGGAGTACAATAGGACTACAAGTAAAATAAAGAGGGAAAGAGGCTACAATAGACACGAACAGTGTGTGACAGGCTGGGTTCTCTGAAGGTTCAGATGGGAGAATGGAGAATGTGCTCTTGTGCTCTTTATAAATTTAACAGAACTAATTCAAGATTTGCCTACCTATTTTAGCTTCTGCTGCACATAAATGACTATATGTTATTCATAATATTTCCTTCATTATGATTTGATCTTCCCACTCGACTCTTAATAAATCTTGGTTTTAATTAGGCCACCTGCAACTTGTAATGTAATAGAGGCACAGCTTTAAAACTATGATTTCCAAACAGTAAGTGCAGCCTCACATGAAGAAACTTATCATGAAAAATAATTTGACATTACTGTCTGAAGCTTTGTATTTCTGTAATGTGATAACTGAGAATAATTTCCTCTTGCTGTAATTCTTATAGGACACAATGTTCATTTAATACAGAATTTAATAGAACAGAATGTGCTCATGCAATGGGAAAACATTAGAAAAAGTTATGCAGCATGCATTTCAATGAAACTTTTCCCACATACATCTATTTTCATTATTGCCAACCACTTGTTAACTAAATGCTTCACGTGACTAGACATGAGTATGATGTTGTGGCTGTGCCCCTTTGGATAGTAAGGAAGAATGGCACTTCTCATTCACATCAGTGGCTTGAGAGAAGATAGCAATCCAATTTCTTGATAGTTGGTATGAATCACTAGGAAAGGGTACACTGCTGAATTGTCATTTGTCATGTAAAGGCACAATAGTTATTCCATTTCTTGTTAAAGTATTTGAGTGTACCCTAATGACTGATGAGTAAATCCTAAGCAACACATTGGGATTCATAATTATTCACCACAAACAAATATGCTTCTAATAAGTAATTTATTTGCTGACACTCCATATAAACTAAGGTTAGTGAGCTCAGTTCACATCCTGAGGTAATCTTGTTTCAGTGGAATAAATGAGAATCCAGATATGAATAGCAAGAATTCATTATAATAATGATTAATAAACAGTATTAATTAGCTGTTCATCCACAAGTTGATAAAATGGAGCTAGATCTCTAAATTGTAATTTATATTCACAGAATCACAGTACAGTTAGGGTTGGAAGGGATCTCTGGAGAACATCTGGTCCAACTGGCCTGCACAGGCTGGGCCACCTAGAGCAGCTTACACAGGAACACGTCCAGGTGGATTTGGAATGTCTCCAGCCTGTTCCAAGGCTCTGCCACCGTCAATGTACATGTTGAGGTGAAACTTCATGTGTTTTAGTTTATGGCCTTTGATCCTCATCCTGTCACTGGGCACCACTGAAAAGAGTCTGGCTCTTTTCAGTTGAGGCTGAAAACCATCCTCTTGACACCCACTTTTGAGATATTTATATGCATTAATGAGATCCCCTCTCAGTCCTGTCTTCCCCAGACTGAACAGGCCCACCTCTTACAATCTCTCCTCATAGAAAAGATGCTGTAGTCCTTTAACCATCTTTATATTCCTCCACTGAACCCCCTCCAGTAGCTCCTTGTCTTTCTTGTAATGAGGAGCCCCAAACTGAACACAGCCCTGCAGATGTAGCCTCACTAGGGCCAAGGAGAGGAGCGGGATCACCTCCCTTGACCTCCTGACCACACTCATCCTGATGCCCTTGCCACATAATTTGGCAAAAACATTTGGCAAAACCCATGATCCACGAGAGTTTTCATTTTGAATCTTCTTCTAAATGACTAAGTGTTTATAATTCCCTGGTTTACTTACAAAAGACTTATCTTTAAAAAGTAATGAGAAAATGCTATGTACTGAATGCTTTTATTATTGTTATTTAATAACATTTTTTTAATGTAAGAATTAAATTTGAGAGTGTGCAAAAATGAAACAAAACATAATTATGTGATAATACCAGGTTTTGAGAGGTCATGCTAAATGAATTAAATAAGCAGAAATGTTTTATCTGAGATAAACCTGGTTTAATATCAATTTCCATTGCTGACAGATTTTATTTAGTTTCCAAAGCTGTTTCCTACTTCTATATCATATCATTGCATGAAACTGTGTCAATTAATTTTGAAATTTTCCTTCTGCCATTTTTAATTACATGAAACAAAACTATCAGTATGCTACCTATCACTCAGTACTTAGAACTGTTAACATTTTAAAGTTTGCTTGTGAAAGTACTATATGACAATTTTTCAATCTAGTAGAAGAATGTAAATATATTCTGTGAGTCTGCAGCAAGTCAGAAACTTTGACACAATATTGTGTAGCTATTGCAAGGCCTGAAAGTGTAATAATTTTCCTTACCTCTGTGCTTGAAAATTGTTTCTATAGTTAAGATTTTTGCTGACCATTGCATGATTTCCCTCCCACTCATGCCTTTCCCCAGTCTAGAATCACTACATTTCCCAACTGTCCCTCCTTTAATCTGTTATAAATTCAATAAATGTCTGTGAGACAGTAGTGGGTTGACTGTGGCTGGATGCCAGATACCCACCAAAGCTACTCTACCACTTCCCTCCACAACTGGGCAGAGAGAAAATATAAAGAAGGGTTCATTGGCTGAGATGAGGACAGGAGGAGATCGCTCATCAAATACTATCACAGGCAAAACAGACTCGAATTGAGGATATTAATTGAATTGATTACAAACAAAATCAGAGCAGGAAAATGAGAAGTAAAATGTACCTTAAAAACACCTTCCCCCAATCCTTCCCTCCTTCCTGAGCTCTAACCCCTCCCCCTGCTGAACCACAGAGAGACAGGGAATGGGGGTTACAGTCAGTTTATCACACAGTGTTTCTGCCACTGCTCAGGGAGAGAAGTCCTCTCCCTGCTCTAGCATGGTGTCCCTCCCATAGGAGACGGTTCTCCATGAACTTCTCCAATGTGAGTCCATTTCACAGGGTGCAGTCCTGCAGGCACAGGCTGCTTCAGCATGAGTTCTCCACAGGGCCACAAGTCCTACCCAGCAGGGGCTCCTCTCTCCACAGGTCTGCAGGTCCTTACCAGAAGCCTTCTCTAACATGGGTTTCCCACAGGGCCACAGCCCTCTCTCAGGCATCCACCTGATCTGCCCTGGGCCCCTCCATGGGCTGCAGGTGGATCTCTGCACCCTTGTGGTCCTCCATGGGCTGCAGGGGCACAGCTGCGTCACCATGGTCTGTACCATGGGCTGCAGGGGAACCTGAGCTCCGGTGCCTGGAGCACCTCCTGCCCCTTCTTCTCCACTGACGTTGCTGTTTGCAGAGTTGTTCCTCTCACTTATTCTCACTTTGCTCTTCTCTAGATGCAATGACATCTGCACAATTACTTTTTTTTACCACCATTCCTGATTGGCCCGACCTTGGCCAGCGGCATGTCTTGAAGCCCTCTGGCATTAACTCTGCTGAACAGTGCAGAAGATTCTGCCAGCTTCTCACATAAGCCATCCCAGTAGCCCCACCACTACCAAAACTTGGCCATGCAAACCCAACACTGAGACATTGCTTCATTCCCTGGAAATATACTTCATAATATGCCAAATTTTGCCGAAATTGTGCAAGTCAGAACATCCTTACACCATCATAAATTGAAAAGCCTGGCTCAAGAGTCCCCCAGAGACCTATTATCTGTGGATCACCAGCACAATAAACCAAAACAGCTTTCAAGGATTCATTTGGGTAAGCCAAATTGCTTTGTACACAGTACCTGGGGAGTCTTTAATCTATCACTCATTGACACAATTCAGAACCATTTCAGACTACTCAGACTGTGCTTAGGGAGCATAAAGGTAATAAATCTGTATGTACTAGCAAGGTCTGCCTCCTAAAAATATTTATTGAAGCTTCCAGCTCAGATTATTGGTGAGTCTGTGAAAGAACAGTTTTCTGTGTGAAATAACTTTTTTTAAAGCATGTGTGTGCCACAACATAACTCTGAACATCACTCTGGCACCACCTGGAGACCAAGAACTGTGTCATCTTTCAGGAGCAATTAGAAGATATCCTCAGATTTTGTTCCCTTATTTGTCACCCAGAAGAGCACTAAGGGTACTGCCCTAAAAAACTTGACATGGCTTAGAAGCACCAACAGGCTATCAGTGACTTGACCAATCTCTAATTGTCTTTTTTCTTAGTTTCTCCATAGTCTTATATTCAGCTCCTGCTTAGGAGGAGCAGGAGCTGTATGTGTCCTGCAATGGCACTAGAAGCAGTGCCATTAGGTCATAGCAATGGCAACACCTAGGCAGGACATTGTTGCCAGAAAGGGCTAAAGTCATTACACAGCCACTATAACCTGCAGCTTGCTGTCTCCTGCAGCCACAGTCCTTGCATATTGATTTACTAGCGCTTTTCTTTGCAACCTGCTAAGTCACAGAAATGGGACGGATCAAACTTTCAAGCTTGAAGGTGTAAATACTTCAGCTTACACAAGGAGTTTTTGAAGCAGATTTAACAGCAGCTGGACAGCTGGGACATTCATGCTTCTTGATGTGATACAGGGGATGCCCACACTGTGATGGAGGAGGAAGGATGAGCACTCTCACTGTTGGCTAGATTACTGTTTTGCTTATAGGTTCACAGTTTACAAGTTATGAGTTGCAAGTAATGAATCAGAGAATCTATAAAGTAGAAGCTTCAAGAGTTAAGTGGTAAATTAGTGAATTCACTTTAGACTAGCCTGTACAAAGGGGATTGACACCCTGTACATTGTGTTTGTTTTCTCTTGTGGTGAGCTCATAAACTAAAGTTTAATTTACAGAACACCTTATCCTGTAAATTTAAGAGATCCAAACATACCGTGAGAGTAGTCCTTCTCCGGGGTTTAACTGTCTATGCTGCACCTGAACAGGTGCATCCAATAACCTGGGATTGCACTTCAGAGAAAACACCCAAGTAGTGGAAAATATCCTCTGAGGTGGCAGCTACACTAAGACCTGGCCCACTACTTTGGTTCTTGCTGAGACACCTTTCAGCTCTGCTGTATCAAATCTTGTGCCCTGACGGTCTTGATCCTGATTCTGACTTGTCTACTGAGCTTCCCAGTGGGGCCTCAGACCTGCCTTGTGACTACAGCTCCATGGGCCACTGGGTTGCCACGATCACATCTTCAGCCTAGCCCCACTCATCCACCCACCCACCCCCTTCTGCCCAGCCCTGGCATGACCCATATTTGGAATATTTGCAAGGTCCTGGGGAAAGACTGAAGGATTGGGGTGCAGGAGCTTTGTCAGGACGGACATGATTCCTTCCATTGTCCCTTTCCCAGTGATGTCAGGCAAAGGCAGCATCTTCCTCTTGTCACATGCTAATCTGTTGTGAAGGGGTTGTGACATAGTACAAGAGCCTCGGGAAAGGTCTAAACAGAGATGAAAGAGCTAATGCTATACTTAATAGAGCATAGCAGAGAGAAGGCATGATGAGTCGGTTTGTTACCCTAAATGTCTGCATATCTTCATCAGAATTGTGAAGTTAAATAACAGTTGGAAATTTTGGTACATGATTGAGGATGGGATTATAGTCATAGCATATGTTTTGTGGAAATTCTCACATGACTCACTTGTCAGTATTAAAGGGTATAACTTTTTCACTAAGAATGGGCAAATAAAGAGATGTTACCCTGTGTACTCAGCACCAAGTTAACAACTTGGAGACACAGAATATTAATAAAGTCAAGCCAATTGAAGGAAGGTTTATTCAAGGTTAAGAAAATAAAAGAGCATAGGTAGAGTCATGGGGAGCAGTTGATTACAGACAAGGAAGATTACACTAAGGGAATCTTTTTATCTGCAGGAGGTAGAAGTTAGTATGTGACCTTTAGGTAATGGGAAAAAAAATCTCAGCCTGCTGAATGTCTAGGGAAAGCAATCTAGCAGGACAAACTTGTCATACACAAGGATCTCCGACTGCTTGAAACAAAACTGGTTGTGGACCTGGAGGCTAGATAGCAACTGGCAATAGTTAAGCATCAAAAACAGAAGATTGTATAGAAGTTCCACTGTAGTCTCTCCTGGCTCTAGTGTTTATCAACATTTTCATCAAGAGTCAGAAGATGAAATAGAAAGGCTTCCTATGACCTTTTTATTCCATTATTACAACAATTGTATTTGTGAAAGACAAAACTAAAGGGAGCTGCAGATATCTTGGCTAACATCATCAGTGTTCAAATATTCTTAACAAGCAAGAAATGATCTACTGAAGAACAGGAAACAATTCACCATAAATAAATGCAGGTTCCTATTCTTAGCAATAATTGACTGCACACATGCAGAATGCACAGCATTTGATTTTGGTAACAGTTCTTAAAAAACTGATTTTAGGGATTACAATGGATCACAAAATAAACATGAGTGAATAATGTCCTATTCACAAAATAAAAACACGCAGCCATGCTAGGATTTATGATTAGGAATAGGTGAAGACAAGAAAACACTCTCCTTGCTCTGTCTATCATGGATTAAGTTTCAGCTGGAATATGGAATCCAGGGCATAGTATTTCAAGAAAGTTCTAGTAACAAGAGTAAAACATAAAGGATGAAGAAAAATGGAAAACTGGTTATTTAATCGAAGAAGATACAACTAATTTGGACATATTACAATAGTCTTCATGTACACTGAGGGATGCTGCAGAAATTAAATACTCTGTTCTCTGTCCATGATACACAGGATAAACTGAAGTAAATGGCTTATGTTGCAGAAATAAATATTCATGGTAAACTCTGGGAAAGCCTTACTAACAGTGGAGGAGCAAAGCCCTTGAATGGGTTGCATGGGGATATTTTGAAGTCTCTGTACTGGAAGCATATTAAAAATGGTTATGGACAAGCCTTTGCCAGAAGAGATACAGTATGTATTACAGAACCCCCACTGGACATGGCAGGTGATTCTAGCCTTTTCCAATTGTTCAAAATAAAGGACTAGAAAAATTACATTTTTGATTATTCTTTTTCTTGACATTATAGCTCTTTATTTGTATTACAAAAGCAGCATTCATCATGATGATGTTTGCTCACTTTTTATCCATTTATGATCCTCTTCCACAGTCTAGTTAGTTCTTCCTTTAATGAAGCAAGATTTTTTAAAATCATGACATAGTCTAAAGATTATGAGATATTTAACATACCTGATAGTTAAGTAAGCTATATCTTTACATGCAACTGGAAGATTTTCAAAAAGAAATCAACAAACATGTATCCGATTCAGTATTTAATCTCCCAATAAGACAACAAGTACATTTTATGTTCTTGTAGTCTTAAAGCTGTATATCAACATTATTAGGTTATATATTGTGTATATTCTCAGTATGGTTTCCTCAGCAACTATATTTTGGGTAGCTTTGCTATGGCAACCAAAGATGATTGCTTATTTTACTGCTTCAATTAATAATCCATGGCCTGAGCCATTAAAGCAATAGTTAGATAATACATCTATGAAAGCATAAATAAACATATGTTACACAAGTGCAAGGTTTCTATAAGAGTTATTACCCTGGTGTAGGAATAATACGTAAGTACATCACTAATTAGATTCTGTATTTCAGTGCTTAAAATAGAAACCCTGCGCTTAATTCTAGCCTTATACAGAGGAGGGCACAACAGGGGGTTTTGCAACATACGTGACAATCATCTATTATGTGAGAATCACGTTATGTCAGATTCAACTCGTTATTTACGAAGGCAAGAGAATGAATTTCCCGGTATGCCCTTCTGCCCCAGTCTTGCCCTCAAGTGTATGGGAAGGAATCTATTAAGTCAAAGGAGTCTCTCTGTAAACAGAAATTGAATTTCTTCAGAAAGCTGAAAGAGAATTGGGCCTTTGTTAGTTTGTTTGTAGAATTTCTAACCACATTTAGCTTATTGTTATGTAATGGGCAAGGTATCTTTCTGTAATACTTCATAAAGCCAGTGCCAAAACATTCTCAATTGAAAGCATTTCAGATTTCAGGATGGTAAGCACAAAAGCTGAACTCACCTCTAAGCAAATATGGTTTTTTGTCTTTACTTTGGGCAAATATAAAGATTATCTTGACAATCTTAACCCTTCTGCAATTTCCACATATATAAGAATTTTTCTTTTTTTCAGCTCTCCACATTTCAGCAGTTTGTCATTTGACTATGAAGTGGGTCCCAGATTTAATTACAAATACAAGTTTAGAAGCCTGGTATATGTTGTCAGTCTGGATTTGAACATTGCTTTCAGAAGCCAGGTCTACACAACAAATACACAACTCATATCAGCAATGCACTGACATTGCATGCAGTTCAAATCACACACTCTTAGAAGAAGTACATGGTCAATCTACGTCATGTAACCTATGCATGGTCTGAAAATTAAAACGTGACAAATTTGGGAACTTCCGCAAGCCTAAATATCTGGTGTTCTGTAATAATTCTATCATCCCTTGAAATATACCTCAGGGACTTCTGAGGTGAGAGGGGCCAACAGAGAAATGCCAAGAAAATATCTCAAGGGAATTAAGGGGTGTTCTTCTAGGAAGGCAATATGTCTGACAGCCCAGCTGAGGTCCTTTACACAAATACATGCATCATGGGCAACAAACAGGAGGAGTTAGAAGCTCCATCCTGCTAGAAAGTTATGACCCGGTTGCTATTGCTGAAATTAGGTGGGAAGAATCCCATGACTGGAGTGCTACTATCGATGGCTATGGGCTGTTCAGAACAGACAGGGGAGGAAGGAGAGGCGGGGAGGTTGTCTTCTACATCGAGAGGTAGATTGAGTGTGGAGAGTTGTCTCTGAAGAACAGCCATGAGTGGGTCGAAAGCCTGTGGGTAAGAATCAGAGACTGAGGCAACAAAGGCAACTTTGTGGCCCCTGATCAAGGGGAGCCTGTTGAAGAAGCCTTCTTGCTCCAGATACAGGAGGCATTGTGCTCTCAGATTCTTTTTCTGCTGGGGGACTTCAACCACCCTGACATCTGATGGGAAATTAGCACAGCAAGCAGTAGGCAATCCAGGAGACTCCTGGAATGCATGGAGGATAACTTCTTCTGCCAGGTAATAGAAGCTATGCTAAGGCATATGATTAGCTGCCAGGTGATTTGAGACAGCCAGCATGGCTTCACCAAGGGCAAGTCCTGCCTGACCAACTCTAGTGGCCTTCTGTGATGGCCTTGTGGCCAGTGACTACTACAGGCCCCTGTTCAAGGGGAGAAATACTGGATCTGATGATCACCAACTGGGGTGGTGGAAGTCTGTGTTGTTCGGTGGGCAACTCAGTGGTTGTTGTTGTTCATTTGTTTTTTCTCACATTTGTATATATATAAATATTATATCATATTCTTTTTTTAATTGTCTCTCTTTTGTATAATATAAGAAGATTGTTAGTTCGGGTTTTGTTATGTGTTTTTTTTTCTCCTCTTCAGTTTCTTTTCCTCTCCTCTTCAGTATTTTTTCCTCCCTCCTCTTCCCTTGGTGAGGGGGTGGATTCTCTCTCTCTGTGTTGGGCAGTTGGCATTTTGCCAGCTCAGCCTAACACAGACAGATAAGAAATTGGTTGGACAGTCACATCCAGAGGGTAGTGGTCAACCGCTCAGAGTCCCAGTGGCCATCAGTAACAAGTGGTGTCCCTCAGGGGTCTGTACTGGGACCAATGTTATTTAATATCTTAATTAATGACACAGACAAGGGGATCAAGTGAACCCTCAGCAAATTTGTAGAAGACACCAAGCAGACTGGTGAGGTTGGCACACCTGAAGGAATGGATGCCATCCACAAGGACCTGGACAAGCTCGAGGAGTGGGCCTATGGGGATCCCATGAGGTTTAACAAGATCAAGTACAAGGTGCTTCACCTGGCTTGAGGCAATCACCTGTATCAGTCCAGGCTGGAGCATAAACAGATCAAGGGCAGCCCTGGTGAGAAGGACTTGGGGGTGCTGGTGAATGAGATGCTGGATATGAGCCAGCAATGTGCACTTGCAGCTGGAAAGCCAAACATGTTTTGGGCTGCATCAAAAGAAGTGTGGCCAGCAGGTCATTCTCAGTGTGATTCTGCCCCTTTACTCCGCTTTAGTGAGATTCCACCTGGAGTACTGCTCAGGGCTCGCCAGAGCAGGAAAGACATGGCCCTGATGAAGTGAGTCCAGAGGAGGCCACGGAGTTGATTAGAGGGATGGAGCACATCTCGTGTGAGGCAGAGAGAATTGGCATTGCTCAGCCTAGAAAAGAGAAGGTTTGGGGTGACCTAATTGCAGCTTTCTAGTACCTGAAGGGAACCTACAAGAAAGATGTAAACTTTTTACAGGGGTATGTAGTGACAGGAGAAGGGGGAATGGCTTCAAGCTGAGACAGAATAGGTTTAGATTTGATATTAGAAATAAATACTTTCCTGTGAGGGTGGTGAGGCACTGGAACAGGTTGCCCATAGAAGCCATAGATGCCCCATCTCTGGAAGTGTTCAAGCCAGACTTGGATGGAACTCTGAATAACCTGGTCTAGTGGAAGGTGTTCCAGCCCACAGCAGGGGTATTGAAATTAGATGATTTTTAAGGTCCCTTCCAACCATTCTATGATTCTATGATATATTATGCTATGTCATAACTGTGTACTTAGTGAAGAGGTAGCAAATGCATACAATGTATTATGTCACTGCATGTAAAGGGCTAGGTTCTGAAGGCAATACCCCATGGAAAAATAGTGGAAAACCATACGAATCCATGCAACCAGGCAAACTTTTGTTTTTCACTTGGCTTCATTGTCTTGTCCCTCGATCCATCCACAGAAATACTTTTCCTACCTCAAAATATGTAAGATCTTGAGCTATACATGTGGTACAGTAGTACCGAAGGTGTGGTGTGGTTCCATAAATAGCTATATTATTCTCCATGTCATTCAATATTTGATGGTTCAACTCTGCTAACTCAATGAGATGGGAATCCATGATCAACAAAATCACCCGTCTCCACATAAACCAGGGTTTTATAGTTTTAATGTTCTTCGATAAATAATCTTAATGGATATATTTCAGTTATTCCATTTATTTGGAAAACTGAATCCTAAAACAGCCACTCTCACCTAATCTTGTCTCTTTTTTTATAGCAATTTTCCTAGCTGACGCTCTTTCCTATGATTGCTCTGTCTATTTTAAAGAAGATCAAACCAGAGCCATCATTTTCTGAAGAGAATACGGGATTTCTGAAGAGAACATTACTTCCTGAGTAATCTAAATACAGAGAGAATACAGAAAAAAATCCTCATGTGCAGGTGCAGAAGTACACACTGAATTTTCAAAACACAATGCCTATGTATACATTTTATGAAAGAATACAAAAGCTTTCACTAGTTCATAGCACCATTGCATTAAATGTCAAGATGACCTTATTGTTTATCATAAAATTTTCCAAGTGCTCTAAAATGCATATGCTGACCTAGATTGCCTGGAAAATCCCCAGACTTTAAGTTATTAAGAATGTCTGAGCAAACCACAATGCAGAAAATTACCACAGTAAAAAATGATCCAAAGCACATTCATAGTTCTTTCCTCCATACCCCAAGAAAACATGTCTCTGTCTCAAACTAGTATGTTGACCTTTTTGGGGGAAAACAATTCCTACAATTTTTTTTCATGGTGAAAATCTGAATATCTCGAAACTCTAGATAAAGCTGATACCAAAGCATTTTCCATGAGCTGTTTTAAAGGGAGCCTGGTGATGCTATAGCTGTGTGACTCCCATTAATGTGCATTAATCACAAAGCATCTGTCAGATCCTGAGTTTGGATCCTCAAAAGTTTGTTTACTAGGAGCACGTAGTTCTCCATCTGTACAGCAGTAAATATCTTCCAAGACTAAAACTTCTGATTTAAAAGATGATGGGTAAGATTCATTTGTTGTAACTTTAGACATTTAAAAATTTGGATATCACAGTACAAGTTACTTACCCCATGACCAGTGGACAGAAAAAGATGTTTATAAAAAGGTGCTTTCTCTTAACTCAAGAAAAATGTCTAAAAGAGGTTGAATCTAGAGATACTCACGTTCTCACTTGTGAGTAACTGCTCATAGAGTCAAGCTGATGCATGATTTTGGCACTGGTGGGGTGAAGAGGAGGAAGACACAAGTCAGAAGATAGAGGAAACCAAAAGTTGGAACAGTCCCTATGTAGAAAGTTGTTCCCATCTGGACAAAACTGAGGTGTTGTCAAGTGAGATACAGTTACAATAGATCTGGAGGAAGAATCAATATCAACCAGTGAATTTCCTTGTCCAGATCTCATTCTCTGTGGAATGTTGCTCCAAAATTAGAACTTCTCCTGGGTACCAGTGCTACATCCTGCTTTTTGCACATACCAACATAACAGTTGAAACTTAAATAGTTTAATTTTATTTTCATTGCATTTTCCTTGGTATTTTGCCAAGAAATTATTCCTTCTATTTCAAGATGAAAATGCTTCCACTTTTACTTTGTAAATGCATTTAATCTTTCTTAATTAAAAACCCTTACTAAATTGTAAATGTTTGGTTTCACTGAAATGTCTGGACAGAATTACAATTAAATCAGTGAAGGAAAAAAACCAGAATTAAATTCTTCAAAAATAGTGATATCAGAATCATTACAGAGAAATGAATGAAATAAAAATCATTTTAGTAACACATGTAGCTGATGAAGACCTCCTACACGTACTGATTGCCTTATTTTGAAATTAATTTCAACACTTTTAGATATTTCCACATTAAATTTTACCAATTCTAATTTTATTTTTCACATTAAATAGCGTAACTCTGACTCCTAGAATCAATTCCAAGAGGAACACATAACAGTACATGCAGTTTAAGACTAAGCTCCCTGCATAATGTATATATTTGTGTTGGTTTTCACACTCTAGTAATGATCAAGCAACTTGCCAATGTTAACCTTACTTCTTGCCAAAGCCCTGTTCTTGTAGTAATCCATCAACACTTGCTCAACAGTAGATTAAATTCTACAGAAACATTCAAAATATACCACAAATTATAGGAATATACTTGTGAGGAAATTGCAGACACTGTTTTCATACTTAGCTGCATGATTCTTTTCCTGTTATGACCTCAGTAAATATGATAATGGTAAAAATGCTGCTTTGAATTCTGCATTTAGCAAAAAAAAATTTGAAAGTGTAATAGGTGATAAGCAGGCAATTAAGCCTTTGGAATCAATTCCCTCACAGTGAGGAGGTAAAAGCAAGGTTGAAAATCAGCAAATGCTTTCCAGGCAACAAAAAAAATGTTGCCAGCTGAACAATGACCTCCTTAGGGCTATAGAGGTTTGGACTTATTGGCTTAGAGAAAAAGTTGAGGAAGAAGCTACAAAAAGGAGATCATTGACTTTCAAATTAGTTATTGGATAAAAGAACACTGAGCTGAACATTGAAGAGTGTAGTTTCAAATGGAGATCCTATATTAAGGAGCCTGAACTAAGACACAGCCTTGATAAAAAAATGCCAGTTTATTTTGAATACTGGGCATTTCCTCCTGATGATACATAAATATATACACACCATCAATTATAGGTTGGCATTTCAACAGTTAGGATTCTGAGAAAGACATAAATATAAGAAATAAATACGGACTAGGAGCGCTGTGGGTTTTTTTCTGGTCTTACTGTCAACTGATGAACCAGCAGTAGGAAATTCAGAAAAACTGACATAATTTGTACAGTAACTTATTTAAATGTGTAGATGACTTCATGCAGAGAAGCAACAGCTTGCCAGTATTCAGGATTCACTAAGCTTAATAAGCAAAGCTTAAATTAAGCAAGTAGAAAGAACAAGGTATTTGCTATTTGATTTACTTGACAACATAAAACATGAGAAGTACAATGGAGAAGTTCTCAAAAAAATATTAAAACACTGCAAATGTGAATATTCAAAATCATATGTGTAAAAACTTTGGTGAATGATGAACAACAAAGGTAACGCAGAAAATTCTAGCAAGTTCAAGAGTAATCTCAAGCTGGTTTGAAATAGACACAGTTCCTCAAGACAGTATGAGGAAACAAATTTTAAAACTTTTTCAGCTTCTAACAAAGCGCACCAGTAGTGGTATCTATGTCAGAATTGCACTGCTGATGCCCACACCTTCAGCAGATGTAAATTACGCCCAAAAAATAGCCCTATTATTGCCTCTTTATGTGTTCTGAATTTAACAGCAACAATGAACAAGACTGAAAAAAGATCTCTTTAGTGCTGTGATTGTTGAAATGAAACCTGCTTCTTATACTCAGCCTTAATCTATTACAATCACAGTGGGAGGGAATCAAGCTGTTCCATTGAGAAAATTGGTACTGAGGATCTGGGATCCCTTCAGCAGATAAAATTTTATATATTTGCAGGTTTTTGTAGGATTTTATATACCTGTAGATTTTACATAGTTATGTAGCTTCTTATACTTGGACATACTAGCTGGCATCTTCTAACCCCTGTGCTACATTCCTGGATTCTGTCAGATAATAGAACATCTTGCCTGAAACTCATGTACCAACACTAGGATAATAAAATATCACTTTAGTCAAAACAAGAGAGAGGACCCAGGAACCTTGGAAGAGCTCCAAAGAGGGAAAAGAGGCATGATGATGATAAAGATGACAAAGTAAGGGCCGTCGGGACCCCAGACCCAATTCTAAGGGGGTGTGTCAAGGGGCAGACCCAGGGGAGGTTCGGGAAGTGACACCAAGGTGGCCTGAGAGTAGACAATACTTAGACTGGATAAAACGTTCAGTTATAATGACTAAGTAGTGTTATAAATTATAGGATTTCTGTGTTGTAGCATGTGTGTCAATATTTTGTAGACCTGAAAAGCTTTTCAGTAAAAAACTTTTTTCTACCTTTACTCAAATTAATATTGTCTCAGAAAGTTCTTCAATTTTAGGCAACAGGAGCGAGGTGGCTCCTGGCCATGAAACCTTCAACTATTGCTGCCAAAACATATTTCAGAGAGCAGATTGTCACTCTTGTAATTTGCAGCCAAAGTGTGTGTTTAAGACCCTGAGTGACAAGTGCAGAAGTATTGGCTTTTCCTAAAACACCTGCATGTTGTGACTTTCTTTGGCTGGACATTCAACATGTGGACACCTACAGGTATGTCCATGCCTGAAAGTGTGATGATGCTCTTGGTGTGCCTTGCTGCTGTAGCTGCTCCTTCTAATATCATATCAGAGCCAAGGTGCAGCCCCTCTGACATGCAGCAGTCCTCATACCACAGATGAGCCCATACCATTTTGTACAAAACTCCCCTGCAAAGCCAGCATTGCATACAGGTGTAAACAACTGTGCCAGAATTTCTCAAAGATTCACTGTCCCATGCAAACTAAGAGGAAATATTTTCTCATAGAAGACATTTCAAAAGGAAATAAAATATTTATGCATCTTAGCACAACAGTGTTACATGCTCTTACTGCATCGCTCAGGAAGCTAAAGGACAGCATAATACCTTCAAGCACATCAGGTCAGGAGGGAAGTAATCTTGTCTTTGCATTTTTTCTGAAGCAAGAAACTTTGCTAATACTTCTATACCCCATCTCTGTCCTCACAGTTAGATGCACCCATAACCATAGTAAATGTTTCCAGACATGGTATGTGGAAAACAAGAGCAGGGAGTTTTGTGAGGGCTGCTTAACACACATCTGTCCTCATGATTATGAAGACTATGCTCTTACTTGGCCATAACTCCACCATACAGTATTTATTGTGATTGAAGAAAAATGTGCCTGCACAGCTTTGCTCTCTGCAATATGTCTACATTCATCCCTTGCAAGGCACTGTTGTGAAGACCACTACTGCCTGGAAAATCCTGGCAGGACGCGTTTTACGCGTCCTCTTCCCTCACACATGGACTTAGCCACTGACACTTTCTGTCACCAGCCTGTATTGCCTATCACAACCCCAGCCCTACCTGGTATGACAGGATGAACACACGCAGGGACCCCAGGAAGGCAGTCTCTTCACCAGGCAGAAAAAGAGAGGCTCATTTTCATTACTGAAATTAACATAATTGCAAGGGCAAAGCCAACACAAAAGGGAGGAGTATCAGGCCTAGATTTGTGCTTATACACTTGCCTAAAGATATACATTAGAAAATGGTTTTATGGCACTTTGAGAATAGTAAATACAAACTTCCACAAACATATAAAATATTATTATATACTTATTACAGTATTTTTTGAAAAATAACATGACAAATGGAATTTCTAAGATCCTCCGAGAAGCCTTTCTTCTTAGAAAAAAATCTTATTTAAGGTAGCTTAAAAATAAGAATAGCAGCTATGAAAACATGCTGAGACAGACCTGCTAATGGACATGCAAAAGAAGCAATATTGCTTTGCAGAGAGATAGCCATGACAGAAAGCCAAGTTGGATACAGCCTTGAGCAACCTAGTCTAGTGGGAGGTGTGCCTGCCCATGGCAGGGGGGTTTGGGACTAGATGATCTGTAAGATCCATTCCAACTCCTTAACATTCTATGATTCCATGATCAGCTTTGTCTCTGCAGTTGCTGATGCAAGAGACTGACCTGCAAACCTTCTAATAAGAAAATATACAGGAAGTCTAAATCCAAATTATTCATTTTGTGCATTTGTTTTACCAGAACCAAATTAGAACAAAGGTAAAAGCATGCTACCACCACATAGCTATCTAGTGTGTAATGGTACCTCTGACATGCAATTTGTCTTTCAAGAGGGGGAAAAAATTATTCAGACTGACATACCGTTGTGTTTCCTCTCTGATCTAAGGTAGTGGAGTCGACAGCAATGTTCCTTGGTGTCACAATCTGGCTGCAATCATCAAGCTGCCCACTTCCAGAGAGGCAAAAATTTACCATGTTGACATATTCTTACTGGCAGTGTAGTGTTTCGTCTCACGCAGAAGGAACATACTGCCATGTGATGTTTTGACAGATTAAAAAAAATGCACTTAGCTGGCAACTTCTCTGCAGAGACACTGATATCTAACCCATTTTCATGAAGACCAGTAGAAATATTAGCATTGTTATTGACAATATAATCAGCATTATATGGATTTTCATTATAGCACTTTCTTGTTAGCAGGTTTTTAGAGAAGCTCTAAGATTAAAAATATTGTTTTAATAGTATTTAATCTCTACCAAGAAATTAAGGCCATAAATTCCAAGCTCTAATGACTAACATTTTCTCACAAGCATTAGTCCCTTCCTCTATGCCAGCAGCTAACTGTAAGAAGTTTTGTCTTTGTTGCTAACTCTGCAGAAGACACTGTCATTGGAAACCTTAAGTCTAGGGTGTTGCAGTATATGACCCCTTGTTTACCTGATAGTAGTTAAATAAATTCAACCTCTTTTGTCTTTATGCTGGCATCTGATCAGAATTACTACACTGTTAAAAAGCAATGATCATTTATTCTTAACACAAACATATTCACTCTTGGAAAAGAAATTCATTCTAGCTTAGCATGGTTTTATAGGTCCCAAAAGAAACAGGGTGTTGCTATAATTGAGGGATAAATATTCTGCTGCAGGGCATGCCCTTTTCTCACTTGGTTGTTTTTCGTGATGTTTTCCTCTTGCTCCTGAGCCAATTGTTTGTCCTGAGTTATCCTTGGTGCTATTTCTAATGTACTTATTCCATGTTTTACTGTACTGCCAGTGCTCTGCTTTTGGTTACTTAAAAGTCTGACTCTTTGGGGTTGTAGATGAAAGATTACATTAGTTATAAAGAATAATAATATGTGCACAACATTAAAAATGGTGAGCAAACATTACTAACTAATTAGCTAAAGTAATTATGAGGGCTTATAGGTAAATATTTTGCATATTATCTAGGCATGATTATCACTTTTTATTACAGAAACAAGAACAGCATTGGAGATACAGGGACTGTCATAGCATATCAAAAAACTTGGTGGTAGTGTCAGAATCAGAATTGACCCTGAGGCAGCCTGCAAGGCAAGAATGAGCAATGTTTTGCAGTCACTGAGCAATATTGGACAACTCAAAGACCTCAGCATAGTGGAGTGAAATGGGACTCATGGAAATAATGCTGTTAGTCTGGTAGCACCGAAATACCTTTTTTCTTACATTAAAAATCCCCATTTGTTCAAATAACGGTGGTTGAAATAATTTCCATCAATAATGTTTTCTACTTGATGCTGCTCCTACCATGCAGGCTCATAATTCCAGAAGGACAGAACTGAGTCTGGTACTTTTGCAAGATTATATACAAAGACAATGCTCATTTTTAGAACTACCTCTACCAAGCAGAAACACGATGTCTACATTATACTGCCACCTAGAGCAGCCAGGCCTTGGCATACTTACCATCAGTTAAAGAACCCACGATTTACCTGGATTGGAAGCAGAGGAGCCTGTGGTAAGACAGAAATAGAAGTACATTGGTTTGCTACGTATCCAGCAGAGAGGAACAGAGACGTAACCAGAAAAGAAAAATCTTATTAACCTCTCTGAGCCCCACACTAACATAAACCTTCAAGTCATCCTAATAAAGCAGTGAACAGAAGGGAACTTAATTATTTGTGATTCTAAATTCCAGTTTCTTGTCTTCCTTCCTTCCTTCCTTGTAAATGCTATCTGGCATGTTATAGAATCATACAATTATTTAGGTGGTACAAGACCTTTAAGATCACCAAGTCCAACCATTAACCCAGCACTGCCAAGTCCATCACTAAACTATTTCCCTAAGCACCACATCCACATGTCTTTTAAATACCTCCAGGGATGGTGACTTCTTCCCCACCAGCTCATCTTTCAGTACATGGGGACACCCTGCTCCTGTGCCTTGAAGACTTTCTTCTGGAAGAATGCCCAGCCTTCCTGGACTCCTTTGCCCTTCAGGACTGCCTGTCAAGGTAGTCTCCCAACCAGTCTCCTAAACAGGCTAAAATCTGCCCTCCTAACTTCTACATTATCATTTCATGATCACTATGCTCAAGATGACTTCCAACCATCACATCACCCACAAGTCCTTCTGGGAACCAGTGGAAGTCAAATCCCAAAAAAACACACACAAAAAAACCAAGAGCTCTTCAGCCCAGAGCCCTGCACTGTTTTTTTAACAACCTGGAATCCAAACCCCTGAATCAAACCACAAGGCTTCCTCTGCAGTGTGTAAGGAGTCCTGCAGGCCAAAGACAGGACTCCTCAGAGGAAACTGGCCAAGGAAGGTCTCCCCCTGTTCCAGCCCTTCAGAAAAAACTGCATACAGACAGATATCAATGCCTGCTTCTGCCAGAATTAGGCACCTCTGTGCTATAGGGAAGCGCTTCCTCACATTTTCCTCACGCAGATCTGCAGTCCTGACCCTTTCCATATTTTAACGCAGGTGTAATATGACACATTCCTGTGTGATTGGCATGTCTCTATCCACTTCAGAGTGAGCATTACCTGCAGAAATGGGTCAAGAGCAGTGACAGCAGCCTTACCCTCCCGGAGTAGCAACTGGAGTATGGGGTGGGCTGGTGGTTACATACACACATTTCAGCCTTCCCTTACAAACTAAATGCAGATGAAAGGCAGGCATAGGCAAAATTATGTTTGATAAATTACTGCCTTAATACAATTCAAATATAACCCCCCACTGAATGACACTTCACATCGTAGGACCCTGGTAAAATATGGTCTGTAGAAAATTCAAATTGCAAATGAAGCTACTCTAATCTTACCTTCTTTAAATACTTTACTACATGGATCCTTCAGGGTGACAGATTACTAGATATAGAATTCTTTCAACTTAGTCTCATGATAACCATTTGTGAGATAATGTAATCTCTGTTTTTATGCAGTTCTGAGGTAGGTTTTGGCTGTTCAATACACGCTAAGGACAGCTTTGTTCCACTTCCTTGGTACCCTGCCTAAAGGAAAGTTCAGCCTTCATTCTTAATCCAGAGTCTGTGTAAGCCTTAGCCTGTCAAGAACAACAAAACCCTTCTAATTGCCAACATGATGCAAACTATTGCTGAGCATATAGCACCTGAACAATTACACCATTTCTAGTATCTAAACCTTTTTGGCAGAGTGACTGAGATTTCTAATGGAAAGAAAAGACTAAAAACTAAAATGTATTGCATGCTATTTATTGGTTAATCACCAAACAGCAAAGTTCTTCATAAATTTCTCAGTAAAACTATATTAAACACAATTGAAGCAATTTAGAGAAACAGATAATGTTCTGTGCTGTAATAGTTATTTTATTTAAGTGTTTGCTGTTGCTAAATTTTGCACAGACAGGTAATTTCGAGTGACATATTTCAAGGCCACAAATCTCATGCCAGAATTGCTACGAAAAAGTGTTCTCTCTTATTCCAAATCTTGGTAGCTGCAGTGGGACTAAATGAAGGAGCAGAGCTCTAAGTGAAAAATTATTATTCTCATTAACGTAAATAATACAGTACTTCAGAACTACACCTACATAGGGAAAAGTCAAAACCTGATTGTTTTTAGTTTTGCTAGATAACATCATAAAAAATTCCTATTTCAAAGTCAACATCTAGAAATTGATCTTTTTCTTTTAAAATATTTTCATTTTAAATAGTCTGATAGAAAAATTAATATTCATATTCTTAAAGTAGAATTTATGGCCTATGCACAAACCCCAGAATTGTTTCCATACATTAGAAATAAATCTAAACTGATAAGTACCTTCAAATAAAATATCTACAGCTATACTGTCACAAGGAACATTTCTAAGAGGACATGAGACTGCTGCCTTGGGATGATTGCAATAAGAGTAAATTACCTTTATGCCATTTCCTACTCCTTTTACAGGTTTGTCGGGAAAATTAATATATCTTACACTGCATTTTGTACTTGCTGTAGTCTGTCACCAGAATGAATTATCACCAAATTTTAATGCTTCAATACTGTGCATTTTTATTCTCATTATATTCTCCCTTTTTTCACAATCTTGTGAGAAAAATTATAATAATAAAGAGAAAATAGAAGAACATTTATCCATTTATCCATTCCCTTGACATCCTTAAGATTGTAACCAGAACAGAAAATTATATGAAAATGATTTGTTCTTACACTAAATATAGACACAAGGAAAGAAATAAGTTTAAAATTAATCAGTTCCCTGAAGAATATGAATTCTTGGTCCATCTTCAGTGCCCTAAAATGTACTTCTACATCAAGCATTGTCATCAATTAAAGCTATAGACAATATTAAACATTGACATCTGCTACTGTGATGTGGACTGCTGTGAAGCAGTCTGCAATTGGAATTGATACCATTTTGGTACAATGAGGCAAAGAGAAAAGCAAGGCAGATTACTAGATTTCTGAAAAGTTTCATAAAAGCATAGATGTTAGCAAATCTAAACTCTGCAACTCTTGTCTCTAAAGAGGGCCATATTTCTGCTAAATATGCAGAAAATGTTATATTTAATGTTATTTGGTCATCCCTTCTTCTATAACAGAATGAGATACACATGCATAAATTGCCATTTTCTCAGTGTGACAATTCCATACTAAGGAAGAAAATAAACCCATCAAACAGCTGCTTATTAGAGTACCATTTTATAAGTACAATATATCTTTAAATATGCATATTTATTTAAATATGCATATATCCATTACTATGTCTATACACACATACATATATAGAACAATGATATTTCAAGTGAAAATAGCCAAACAACTTTTTGCAGGTAAGCTTAGGATAAGCTTGCAGCTAAGTAAGCTGTTGTAACTGCCTCTCTGCATGGATGGAAATTATCTCAGATGCCTGTAGAGTATATGTGTATACTCAATAGCAGTGAGCATGCTCAAGTTCATATTACATCTTTTCTGACATGACTACTGATACTCCCAGTGTCAGGTCTGTCCTGTAAGGCACTCTACCATCACATAATCAATGGCAATTCCATGATGCTGGGAGGGATGCTACAGCCTGTTTCCAGGCCCTGATAAATGTATATATCCAGTTTGCCCCTGTACTCTCTTGATAATATGGCACCATGTTTTCAAGGACTGCTAGTTACTAATAATTAATTCTTTTGCCCATGGTATCTTTCAATGGATTCTAAGAACATAGAAATATGAGAGAATAACTAGTAAACTAGTTCCAGTTATTGTGTTAATAAACTCATATTGATGAGTTTCCACTAAAACAAATGCATTCCTGGTTTTAAGGTAACACAATGCAACACAAACATGCCATCTTATTGTTCACTTTGATCAGATAAACCACTAGTCTTGTGGAATAATCAAAATGAACCTTTGGTTTGAATCTTAGTAAGCATCAAGATTTATCACATACCATACTTGGCCTTCTCCCTACCTCCAATGCTTAATTTTTTCTTAAAAAGGAATTTCTCTTATTGAACTTAGTTTATGAAGAAAAGTCACTTCCAGGTACTAAATTATATCATCTAATCCAGACTCTGAGTTTAGAAAAGTCATAATAAATTCACTCTCATTATTAGTCTGAAATGCACTTTTGTGGATATACACAAAAAAAATCTCTTGTTGACTAGAAGCAATTAACTACAAACCTTAGCAGAGTCTTTGGGTAGTTAAAAGCTCATATCATCTGGAAAACTAATAACAAAGTCTGTTAGCCATGTGTCTGGATTGCAGGTAAGCTTTAATAATTTAAAAACCAAGTAAGATCTCCATTATCCCTGAAAAGCAAGTAAATTACTTTCATATTAATAATACAGTGGTATTATTATAGTCCTGTAGTCAAGGTCTTTTTCTGATTATGCACTCAATAACAAATGTAAAGGAAGTAGAAATCTACCAGTATTCAGAAAGAAAATGGAAAAGTATTGTCAAAGTCCACGGAGAAGATGTTAGATCTTATGGACAAGGAGAACACAGTTATCTTCAAAGATCATAAATTATGGGAACAAGGGTCACATGGCCTAAAATCACGGAGAAAGAAATCACAGTTAAAAGCTTCCTATTCTTTTATTTGAATTTGTCATGAACAAACTACAAATGCATTCTTTCAGGAGTCATTTCCTGTGTCAAAACCTTGGCAGACCTATTTCTGCCACAAAAACTTCTGAAATGTCAAGAAATTTTATGCATCTACTGTGTTGGTACTGCATGAGAACAGCAAATCTTGGAAATGTGAAAATGAAGAATATATACATGAATGAAATTGAATGTCTACTTTAAAAACACAAAACCCATGGATTTAAGATTTTTAAAAATGTAAGACTAAAGAAGAATCCAAGAGCAATGTAAAGAAACACCTTTGCATTCACCACAGGAAGTAAAAAGGTTAACTCCTTAACTCATAGCAAATGACAGGAGACTTGTAAGAAGTGGCAAGAATAACAAGACTTCATATCAACGAAGATAAAAACAGATTTGTGCTTGTAAATTGACAAAAATAACTTGCAGAAGTTTATGTAATAGACAGTAACCAGAGATATCAATGTAAGCATCTTAAATACCTAGCACCATTAATTATTAGTAGCTTTTGAATTCAGAAGAACAGTATGTGAGAATGAAATGAGAATTAAATTTTTGTCCTCTCAGCTACTGTTTAATTTTAATAACCACCAAGAAGAACCAATTTTAAGACAGCTATGCAAATCTCCTTCAGGAGAGCCACTAGATATAAGATATTAACCTTTACAAGAAGTAACTCAATGAGCATTACAATGAATTTTGGGGTCAGTAAGAAAGTTAAGATTAAGAAGAAATTTAATAAAGTGTGGAAAGCCTCAGAGAAAACATCTGCAGCAAATACAGTGAAATTCTGTCTGCATTAGCAGTATGAGTGAAGAAAACATGATGTATATTCTCTATGAATATGAATTTCCCCCCATGAGGACTTTGCAAACTGTTTAACTACCTACTTTTTTCTGTACCCTTTGGAGATCCTCTGCAGTTACCACCGTGTTGCCTGAGACAGGTCAGGGGCTCTTGAAAGCACCTTCCTCAGTTTTTTTGCTGTGAAACCAAGAAAAACATCTTACTATGTATTATTAGTATTCACAAGAAATATGCACTTAGAGGAAAGTGATACAGTGAAGTTATGAGAGCAGAGGGGGATCTTTCAAGTGCACAGTTTCAGTATGCCAGGCCCCCACCATGCTAAAGACACTGTTATGATATAGAGGGACTTTTGGCATGACTCCTTACCAGCTCCACTCTGAGCTGCTGTTTTCTCCTATCTTTCAATTCTCCTTCAGGCTAAACCACCTACAAAGTAGGTCTTCCTGCTTTTTCATAGCCTGATGCCTAGAAAATTTACAACAGCATGTCATCATTTTTACACAATTACTTTCTTGCCCTCCAGTTTTGGAGCTTTTGGCTGTTACTGTCTGTTTGGGGGGTAGTTTATCTGGACACTTTCAGTTAGGCACTGTCTTTGCAAGCAGTTATATATAATGCTATTAGGCATTAGTATACTCATCAGCCCAGAAAGGTCTTTGCAGACGGGAAGGGCTCATTCTCTGCAGTTGAATGGAAATGTTACCATGTGTTGCAGAGCTGCTGTCCCACACCATCTCCATTAGGACTGATAAAAATGATGACTCAACTCTAGAATTCCTGGACTAACCTTTGACTAATCTTCTTTTGTTTTTTATCCTTTAGGATTTTATACCTTTTCCTGTTGTGTTTTCCTCTTGAATGCTTCAACTGCTAACAATCCTGTCTCAACAACCCCACTTTTCCATTTTTGACCTTTCTGCAGAACTTCTGACAGGTCTTTATCAGTAGTATAAGCAAAGGTTATGTAGTGGGGCTATATGAGAACTAGGACTTGGAGCCTGGGACACAAGTGCAGGACCTCTGGGTTTATCTGGGTGCAGTGGTTGCATAGTCCTTGCTCTTCTCTGCCAACCTTGCGATCTCCATTCCCACATTCCTAGGAAAAGACTCTATGTCTCCCAGAGCTGACATAATAACCACATGCAGACAAAATAGTCTGTAGCTCCTCACCAGGTCCAGCTCAGGATCAATCATCTGAGACATTGAAGTCATGACATAATGGGACTTTTTAAAACAAAGTGAGACCTACTGCTAGTTCTGGGGCTGGGATTGTCTTTTAAGGCCCAGATTCTTAGTGAGGAAGCTTTGATGTGAAGCTTTTCAAAGCTTTTCTTTTTGTTCACAGCCTGCTGTACCCAGGGACCAAAGTGCAGCCATAATGCTAACAAAGTATAGAAAACATGGCAAGCTTTTAGCAGTATGATACTTCACAGCTGGTGTTTTCTTGATCAGTTGTGACAGGACACATCACTGGCCAGATGCTGCCGCCTTCTGCAGGACAGTTAGGACATGAGTGGTAAGCTTTATCCTAACAGAGATTTATATAGTCCAGGGATCTTAAAACGCATGACTGACTATGCATTCTCTTCAGTGGTCAGAGGAGCTTCATTTTTTCGTGCCTGACCAGGAGAGGAGAGTCTGCACATTAATCATGGACTCAAGCATTATTTCAGGTAGACATGCTAGAGGGTTATAATGTATAATGTAGCAAAGGTGCATTCGCCAGGCTTGGGTACAGTGCTGAAGAAGAGGTTTAAAACAAAGGAAGCACCTAAGCACTTCACTCCTATTATAACCACATTGAGAGAGGGAGTAAGCAGTCATTGATTATTCTGGTTGCTTTAAGCTCAAGCACATAGACAGCACATAGCCAGTTCATAGCCGTTTGACTACCAGCTGTGATAAAATTAGGGCATGTAATTTGGCATCAACACTACCTATAATTTATAGTATCAAGGAATAGAAGTCATATTTTGTCAAATTTGTAAAATTTACATATTTATCAAATATTTTCTATAAGGCATTTGCAACACCAAAAATCTAGCAAATGGCCTTAGAAATATCAAAAACATCAGAAAAGAAAATGTACTTCTCATGATGTGCCCTGCATAAGGGATGTTTTCATCTGAGGAAAAATGCAAAACCAGTTTAAAATGCTAAGCAAAGGCAAAATATAATTTTCATTCTGTGTTTTGGAATGAAAGAAGTTAATAATACAGAATGCAAGGGTACTTCATAATAGTCTAAGGCTTTACCACTGTGCCTGCTTCAAAACACACAGAGATTCAAAAATTTCATTCAAGAACTACCAATGTTTCTTTTCTAGATGTCTGTACTGATAAGCTGAAAGCACAACTACAAGAAAATGCACACAATGCATATAGCGGTATTGCTAAACAGTTGGAGAAATTGACACAACTTACCAAAAAGAATCATCAGCCCAGACATGCAATGACAATAAATATACCATTAAATACTCTGTGAACATATCCAGAGGGAGCACTTGAAGACCTGTCACCATGAAATAATAAAAATGAAGGGCCACTGTCAATGCCATGATATCTAACTAGTTCAAATTTCTAGAAAGTTGACACTGATTGGCAAAAATTAGGTATTCCAAGTACATTTCCCCAAGATAGCTAAAACTACAGTTCATTTTTTGCTGACAAATTTGCTTATGCCAGACATTCTGTATCTGACAACAGTGTCTTACAATGGGCTTATAGTTTGAAGGACATTATTTTAAGCATTTTAAAATTATATATGTGATGTAATATTAGTCCATATAAATTCCCAATCCAGAATAAAAAATATCAAAACAATAAACAAATACCCAAGTAGCTGGGCTTTCTGTCTTGCGTGATACAGAAGATGAGGGATGCCAGCTACTAAGTCCTCATGATGTCTTTTGGGGTCTTCTTAGATGTCTCATGCTGGGTTTGGACATGCTTTCCTGTATTCATTAGAAAGGGAATGTAATTCAAATTCTTTCTCCGTCAAGTCTTAGGACTTAGTCAGCGTCTCTTAGTTTCTGATCTAAGTATCCTGAGAAGCTGTACATGAATGCATTGAAATCCTGAAGACCTGCTGATAAGGTGTCATCAATACATGCCATTTTTCTGTTGGTTGTTTTTTTCCTGATGCTTCTGCATTTCCATTCACTGTGCACTCATATTCATCTTCATGGTTCTTTATAATTCCTTCCATAGATAATATAATCACAAAATTATATCAATGAATCATGTACTGACAGCTCCTGACACTTTGCTAAACAAAAACAAAACACCTGCACAGTTAGAAAATAATGTCAGAGTCATTGAAGAACTTCAGGATGAGAAAGAGACAATTTGATTTAAATACAGCCCTTTCGGTAATGTAGGAGCTGCCAGCATCTCATGAAAGCAACATTGTTCATCTCTGGGATGAGAAACTACAGTCACAAATGTCTGTTTCTCAGGAAACTGACCCATGGCTTATTCAAGATTTGTTCTCAACAGACTAATATGAGAGATGGACAAAGGTCTTTATGAGACTGAGGAGAAGAAAGTATAATGTGAAATGTGCCAGAGAAGGCCGTAGATGGGAACTAACCACATCAAACTGGCCATGGCACAAACAGGTATCTGGACCTGCCACTTTTAAAAGTAGTCATGCTCAGAGACCAAGCATTCATTCATCCAAGAGTAACTCAAAGATTAAATGTTCAGCATAGTATTTATTTGGTTAATTTTTAATTCATTTATAATGGCATGATATATTACTGCTATTTTTTAATATTAATTGTCAGCAGAGGAAGGAAAGGATAACAGGATAACAACAGCCGATAGTGCTTTCAAGACTGAGCTTCTCAGGTAGAATGTTTGTGTGCAGCACAGCACAGCCCTGGAAGCTCCACACTACCAACTGGAGTCAAACATAGACTAAGCCTGACCCTTGGTAGGATCCCCAGCACTATACAGCCACAAGTGGAGGATAATACATGTTTCTTTGACGGTGTCTAGCTCTGGGACATTCTTGGTCATGCCTGGAAGCTGATTACCAGACATCTAAGGCCTCCGCTACTAGTGCTGGGTCACATTGGTGCATAATTCCGGCCTGACATAGCACAGTCTCTGGCCTCTCCTTGTCCCTGCACTGCACAGGGTGAGGAGAGGCCAAAGACTGGCTCTACAAGATCCTGAGAATCCATGCAAGACATAATTGCATAGGAAAAAGATTTGGGCTCAAACAAAGCACCTAACCTCTCCAGGGACACCCACTCAATTCTGCCTGAAACACCAAATTGTACATCTTTCTGTATCTAAGGAACACTTTGCCTTCCTAAGAGACAGAGTAGATTAGCAGCCAAGAGGCTCCTGCCTTATGTTGAAAATGCAAGTTTGAGTTCCCACTTTAAATCAGGCCCCAGTGAAGCTTTGAAGTTGAATCTTTTGGGCACAAGGTGCTGCTCCACACAGTACACTATTCTGTATGTACATTGGCATTTACACACCTGGTTCCTGGGCTGTGGGAAAAACTACATCCAGCCAATCCACACCTTGAGCTGAGCCAGAGTCTGGGGCTGCACTGCCATAGTGCAGTTGTATTGGGGTAAGGGTAAATTAGATCTGCAGCTGTCAGAGAAGGCAGAGAGAACTCAGGCCGCAGTGTGATCAGAAGGCTACACTGAAGACAAAGGACTTTATTTTAATAACAGCTTCACTTTTATCTATTCCTGTATATAACATGCCAGCACACTATTGGTCAGTAGTTCACTTAACATACATGGAAGGATTCTACTGGTTAGAAGGTATTCCACATTCTACAGGTGGCTCTTGCTCCTTAAGGTGAATTTATCAGTCACCTCAGATTTTAGGAGATACCCGCACACACACACACACACACACACACACACACACACACACTCACCCTGACACAGTTGCACTGAGGATCCCTTTTTTGCAGCTGTCAGTTAACATCTCTCGTGAGCAGTTAATGCCCAGGTTGTTAACCACAGGGCAGTGTCAATTCTCAGAGAGTTCTGTATATGCCTGGTGGAAAGATTATAGACACTTACCGGTTAAAAGACTGATGACAGTGGTATCACATGGAGATACAAGTGGACCTAAGTCCATGTGATGAATTTGACCTACATTTGCTAGGGTTATGGCTGCAGTGCTTTCAAAGTTTGATAAATTGAATTGTCTACTGCTTTTCCATCAATAAATTGCTATTGCTATTGATAAAGCCATCAACACTTTAATTTATATTCAGTTACTCACCATCTGATTTCACAAGTAAAACAAGGAAAACAACACTGAGTTCAGTTCACTAATTCATAGAAAGAGTAAGCATAAAGCGGGGCAGGGTGGGGGGGGAAAGGTGCTATGCCAAATTTCCTTAAATGATCACAGAAAGAATTAAAAAACATTAATTCTCTCATTACTCATCTCATCATAAGGCCAATTGCATCTAAAGACTAAGTAATAGGCATTTCTGTAATACTGCTTCTTGCTGCATCTTACCAGCTTGGAAATGTCAGTTGGAGGAAGTGAACCAAACAAATCAATAGGGTTTCTTCTACTTCAGAATTATCCTAAACTTAGAACAGATACCTAGAAAACTGTTAGAAAGAAAAATAGTAATAAATACATTCCACTTCCAGGAATAAGTTACAGTTCTAGTATCAGCTAAATGGGGTAAAAGACTTTGTACTGATATTTTTCAACACATTAATTCCAGATGCAGCCAAAGCATTGATCTCTCTTTTAGTCATTCACTAGAGTTTATAATCTAGCAGGCATACTTTTCCTACCTCAAACTGACATCAAGGGCTTATCATTCATCCTTTATGTAGACAGTACAATAATTGACACCCCCCAGAGACATTATAAAGCCAAACACCATAGGATTATTAAATAGTCAGGTAACTTTCTTCATATTCCAAAGACACGATTTTGCACGCTATAACTTTCTATAAATCTATTACTGTCACAATGACTAGCTGTTGAGGCTTTTAGTCCAAGCACAAAGAAAAAAAGTGGTCCTGTGGAAATGAGGGACTACAGTGTGAAAAACTTTCAGTAGCAGTCACCGACCTTTCACTGTAGAAAGCTGTTAGAGCAGTGAAACTAGGAATAAGGATTTCTCAGTGGCTGCTAAGGTGTTTTGCAACCTTTCCTCTGTGTACTAATTCAAATCCTACCTGGACCAGTATCCTACTTTCAGCCATACTCAGCTAACACCAAACAAGTTAACTCTTAGCCTTCTTTTTATTATCCAATATAATCCCAGTTCTGTGTGACTTCCCAAGATAGCCTCAGCATCATAGCACAAAGCACCTGGTCCAGAACTCATCAGAAATTATTCCTTTACAGCAATAAGTTTAGATGGTGTCCATATGACTTTACATTTTAACACCCATCAAAATTAATCTGCTGTTTTCTTTCACATGGTATGAAGAACACAAGCACTATCTGCAGCTCTGGTATAATCTTCTGCCCATACATTCCACCAGGCACCTGAATGTCAATAGACCTTGTGTCTTGGTTTGAGCTAGCAAACTGCCAACTCCCCCAAGTACAGAGAGAAAAGCCTTTTTCCGCCCACCAAAAAAGGAAGAAGAAGAGGGGAAAAAACCCCTTCAAACTACGTTTATGCTACCACCACATGTATTTTTACAGAAAGAAAGAGAAAATTAGAAGAAAAGCACAATCACATGCACACAAGTTAGAAATAACAAGAAACAATTCCCCACTTCCTAATGAATTAGTCCCCAGGGAGAAAAACCCAAGCAGAAAGGAGAGAACCAGAACAACACATTTTGCTTTCCTGAGATAACTGGTGAACCAGTGGTGGGCCTCGTCCTCCCCATCCCCCCCTGGGACAGCATCGTGCATCCTCCCGAGAGGAAGGCTAAGAAGCAACTGCCTAAGCCACTCCTACCCAGGCTTTTACTCCTTTGGAGAATGATGTTGTAATATGGTATAGAATACAATATTATTGGCTAGAAACTGTCAGCTGTTAGCTCAGCCTAGCTCAAGTCAGCTGACAGCTCTAGGCCTACCCCTAGATTTAAAGCCTAAATTTAGGCTCACTTAGGTAACCCTATAACACCTTGACATAGCTTTCTCTTTAAATCGAAATTCAACCTTTTCAATATACCTACTGTTAAAATACCTGTCCATGCTCCTGTCATCTCCCTCTTTGACCCATGAAACCTTCTCCTTTATGGCCTCCCTTTGACCTGCATAAATCTTTTCTGTTGCACTGAAAATAATCCAAAAGCATGAAACAGAAGGAAAATTACTGTAAGAAAAGCAATGCCTAAACCAATTTGCATATATATATGTATGTGTGTTCCAAAACAGGCAGCCTAATGGATATATGCTTTCTAATTGCCTGTAACTGTGGACAAATAAGAGGCTACATTACTACAAGCTAGTAAAGAGAAAGTGTGACATTATTTAGGTGCAAGTCATAAAAGAGTTGGAATAAATTTTGAATCCCTCAGTGCTTCACACTTCCAGAAGATGACAGAAAAAGAAGACCCCAAAGACTAGGAATATGAGCAATTAACACCACCTATTAAATATTTTGAAATATTCTGCAATGGGAACAAATAGATAATGAGTTTATAATTTAGCAGAAGCATTAAAACACAGAGATGCTCAAACAAAATTGGTTTCAAACTCAGTAATTTCCTGTCACCCTTTTTTTTAGGAGTATGCTGTCTACATCTTCAGGAAGCATTATACATTAGAACACATTTTCAAATGGCCTTTAATGTAGATGCCTTTTCTACATATTTACATGTAATTACAAAGTTTGTCTGAACAGTCTTTGTGTGCAGGTACAGGTACATAACACTAAGGCATAGAACTCAGCTTCTATACACTGAAAATTCAAACTTAACACTTAGAAAAATCTTATCAAAAAGTGGAATGCCAGTTGCAGGAACTTACTGCCTTCTTTTCTGGGATACATGTTTAGGTCTTTATCTGGCAAGGTCTGAAGTGTGCTGCTCCTGACACTGTGAAGCAATCAAACACGTGAATAAATTTAAACAGCTGACTCATTTAATTGCCTCTATGAGTATCATGTACATGTACACTGGGTAGCACAATTGATTAAGTGCTTCACAGGATGTCAGCCAAAATGTGCAGACTGTCATATTGCTCAGGCTAAAGGGGAAGTGAAACACTCTAAATACTTCCAATATATATGTGTTTATGCATATCACATACACACATATAAACACACTTTTCTCTGTGTGTGTGTTTTATACATTTATATTATCATGGCATTGGGTATTTTATCTAAGAAGTGACAAAGTTTGAGCCTTGCCCTGCTGATACTGGTGAGTTTGCAGCCACGGATGAAATTATTGCAGACCACATTTACAGACACTTCTGAAGAGAAGTAACACTTCATTCATGCATAAAAAATGTGTAATTTTCCCTACTCGTGCTCTAGAGTTACAAAAAACATCAAATAGCCCTGTAAGTGAAGCAGACCTGATCCCATTTGAATTTAAGCATTGGTAAAATAAAATGTTTTGCAATTTAAGATGCTACAAATAAATCTTGAAAATAGCGACAGAAGAATTATCTATGTTGTATATATCTTTAGAGCTTGTATCACAGTCATCTTTGTGTCTCGACTGGAATGTAAGGCCAGTCAGCACAGAAAAGATTGAACTTTGTTGTTGCAAAAGACATCTCGTAAGACATTAATGGGCATTGTGGTTTTGGCAGGAAATTTCATACATCTTGACACAGAGATGGTGCATTTTCACAAAAGGATTTTCCTTTTCCGTTTCCACATAAATCTGTGGTAGTTACCACCAGCTACAATGGGAACAGAAGTGGAAAGAATGAGAAGGCACAGGAGCCTTTGCCAACTTTGCTGTTGATCTTCTGCAAGAATTTCAGGAATTCATTTCATCTTTCTCTGTCTTGATTTTTTCAGATGTGAACTCGGGATGATCATCTCTGCTATCCTTCATAACAAGCTATGAAATCCAGGCATGCAAGCTAATATTTAAACATCACCCAAACCCCACTAAATCAACGAAAATAAAAAATTCAAGAACTTTGATTGCTAAATTCAGATTGAGTGTTCTAATTCTAATCTGGCAATTACTATTTTATTATTTATATGTATATTATTGCAAACATACACATGAAATTTATATAGCTTCCATACTTCATGAGTCTTAGGTTTTTATCACCATGGTCACTGGAGTCATTAAGGTGAGATATGTCCATTTCAATTACATATATTTACAACTGTATTTCTCAGTTTACACATCACGAATGATATTTCTCACTGCATGAATTTTCAGACTGGTAACAGAAGCTAAATGCATTTTCCTTTAAAAGTTTGTGTAATCTGTGAAACACAAACACATTAAGCAGTTATATTTTTTTCTGAATCCTGGTGTCTTTTGTAAGAACAGCTGTGTATTCAGTTCAACAGTGAAACTCAAACTGTTTTACTGATGAAAAGGGAGTCAAATAACCAAGTGTTGCAATGAATTGCAGGCTGTTGGAAGTGGACAGTTGGCTCATTAAATGTGCCCCTTACGAATGATGCCACTTCCCTTTAGACTGGCATTGAAATAATGCAGATTTACTTTGTATTCTACCAAGTATTTAAGGACCTTCTGTGATCAAGATAAGATGAAGGAAATGCATTCCACAAAGAAAATACTATATTTCTTTGTTTGCAACAGCAAAGCTTCCGCATTTACAAAACAAATGCAGGTAGGTTCTAGGATAAATGATTTCTAGTGTAATTATTTATAGGTTTTCCTGTGGTCTTACCACTACCATTGGACTGCTGGGCATGCATCAGAAAATTTATGAAATTTTGGCAATATTGGGAAGAATGATTGCCCATTTTTCAGAAACAGGTAGAATCATTGGCTTACTGAAGGCAATGGGAAAATACCAATATATGTCAATAAGACAACACTTTAGACAGAGAACATCCAAGGTGAACTGAAACACTTTAATTACTTCTCAACAGAGTGAGAAGTAATTCACCTTCTTTAGACTTTGTTCATTTTTAATTCTGTGCATAAATTTAATTGCTTCTTACCTTGGTTATACTTCCATAAAAATCCACAGTTATCTAAACCTCTTTTTTTTTTGGTTTGTGTATAAGGACTGTTTGTTCTTCATGCATAACAGTTAAGCAGCCTGATTCCTGATCAGGAGAAAGCAGGCAGGTTGTTAGCAATGCATATATATATATGCAGCAACGAGTATACATATCTGATGGGGAAGTTAAAGAAGACAGAGCCAGGTTCTTTTCAGTGATGTCCAGTGACAGGACAAGTCCCAATGGGCTCAAACTGAAATAAAGAAAACTCCATTTAAACATATGAAAAAACTTACTTACTATGAAGGCGGTCAAACACTGACACAGGATGCCCAGAGAGGGTGTGGACTATCCATCCTTTGAGCTATTCAAAATCAGGTGGTTGAACTAAGTGATCTTTATTGGTGCCTTCCATATTAAGTAATTGTGTGATTCTCCTCCCCTAGGCGGTGAGTTTTAGCATGTAGCACAGCTCCTCCTTTTGAATTCTGTCCCTTCATCTGACAAAGATATATCATCTTCAGCCTAACCCTAACCTCTTGTTTTCCCAAACTATCTTCTAATTTCAGCAAACTTTCTTTTTGGGCACCAATCTTGAGTAAAATGAGTAAAATATATTTTAGGCATGCAAAGGTGAGGGACAATTCTTTCAATACCAGTATTCTGATTTATGATTAACGCTCAGATTTAGATGGTTCGAACTCCATAAGCAGGTAAACTATTTCTAATAATGCTTAAAGCTGAAAAAGGTTATTGACATGTTCTTATATCCAAATGTTGATTTGATCTAGATTTGAAATATATGATTACACAAGTTTATGATGTTTAAATCAATTTTTATTGTGATGAAATTTCTCCTACTTGTAGCAACCATATGCACAGAAGTCAAGAAAATATCTGACAGCATAGCTTGGGGAAAAAAAAGATGTACTATACAAAATAATGTGTGGATGACAGCTGCTACTCTCCCTTTAAATCTTGTTCAGTCATTCTTGTGTTGAATAGTGTCTTCTTTTGCTTACCATTCAATACTGATGAAGGTGGCAACGCCAGGCCCTCTGAAGCTGAACTGTTTGTGCTGTACATACGTTTCTTGCTAATATTGTGAAACAATTCATTTTTCTCAAAAAGAGCTAGACAACCAATACACAATATTCAATCTACCTGTTGAAGAATGTAAGAACATCTCAATAGCTTACATCAGAAGAAACACTGAAATCAAGAAGACGAGATTCAGACTTTACTTCACCAAAGCTGGAGGGAGTTTGGATGCATTTTTCCAGTTGACATCTACCTCTGTTTTATTATGCTCCTGTGAAAACCCAAGAAGCCTGTTCCTCGTAGTCCAGAAAAAGCATGGCAGTGCTCACAATAGTCACAGGGAATCCCCAGCTTTGCCATATTGATGGGTAGCTCTCACATTGCGCTGCAGAGTTCAGCGGAGTAGTCAATCAATGGGTGTTTAACTCTGGCTGGCACCCTCTGCACTCACTCCTGCAGTCTGGCTGCTCCCGTCTCCTGCCAGCACCAACTCCAGAGCTTTTTTTCTGCAGAGCTGGCAGCTGCCTTCATGCCTCTCTGCTCCAGCCAGCACTGCACAGAGACATCTCTCAAGTGCTGGCAAGAGAGCTCAAAGAGGTTCCAGCAGGCAGAGGAAACCCCCTGCCAGGCTAAAGGAGCAAAGGACTGAGGGAAAAGAAATCACTAGACTATTTAATCCTTTATTTTCATGTCTGTATAAAGGACAGCAGGAAGTATGTGACCCCAAAGGAAAGAATTTTCTATCAAAAAGTGGTGCCATTCTTTCTGTAAGCCTTTCTCTGCTCTCAGAAAGAAGTAACTTTGACTTCTCAGAGGGATCAAAAGGAGCCTGCAGAGGTGACAAAAGACAGGAAGAAGTTAACCTCCTGACAATGGCAATAGGTTAAACCAGTATGAAGGAAGATTATGCTGCAAAGATCTTCTAGGACTGAGAAGAAAATTATCTTTGCTTCAGCAAAAAAGGAAATTCAACACCCGAGCATTAAGAAGAGAAGAAACACAGTAAAAAGGAGGAACCAAAGAGGTGCCCCTTTGCAGCAGCGCTTTGAATAAATTAAGCTGCAGGGGTCACAGTGAGAGACAGGATATGACTCTGGATCATACAGTCAGAGGAACTGTTAGGCCTCAGAGCTGCTGTGCTGCAAGCAGGAAGACCTCTACACAATCAAATGAGAATAAAAAGAGAGGGAAGACAAAGGAAAATATGAGCCATGGGTAGTATTCAAAACCATATTTGTCAACAAGGGCATCCAGGAACAATGCCTGGAGAGTCAAGAGTTAAAAACAGAGATGGAAGCCTAGCACACTCTCAGCAGCAGAAAAAAGAGGACTCAGCACAAAAGACTCAAGAAGTAAAAGTGAAGGATTGGGGAAAGGACATTTTTTTTTGAAGTGCAGTGGCTGGGTGGGTTTTTTTTTTAGTGCTTACTGGATTTGGGAAGAGGAATGAGAGTTTCAAAAGCAGTCCATCAGGCAGAGACAATGATGAAACACAGGCCTATATGTCTAAGTTGTTAACTGGAGGTATCTGTGTGAGCTGCTCCAGCTGATGGAGGAAGGATCGAACCATACTGAAGGAGATGTAGGATGTAATTAGGGCAGTTTTGAACGGCATGTTTGGAGAGACCACAGATGACTGGAATAAAACAGATGAAGTGATAGTTACAAAAAGAGAATCCAACGGGTGTTTTAATGACAGGAATGATCTGTGAATACCTATATTTATGTGAGAGGAAACTTATGGACTTTGTGAAATAGCAGGGAAAAAAGAATGAAAGATGAAGTAGACACACATGATAGGAGAGGAGAGGAGGGAAAAATAAGAAAGTAAGAGAAATAATGAAGTCAACATTTGTGTGACAATAGACTAAGAAACAAATGTGGGAAAGGTTAATGATTGAAGAAATTAATTCTGTATTTTAACTTTTATTTTCAGCAGAAGCAAGTGAGGTAGTTGCAGTAGAGTCTATTTTCTCAAAGAAAGGGAAGCACACAGTAAAGACAAAATGAGGCAAAACTGAAAAACTGAATGTAGATCTATGACTGAAGAGACGAGGACATAGTGATAGTCAGCTAAAATGTCAGATTAAGTATCACCAGGGAAAAGTAGCTCCAGAGTGAACATGCTCATGCAGAAGTCATAATCATCGCCACATAGCCAGCATCTTATCAGTAATCAGAGTTAGCACTACAGCAGCACAACTTGGTCAGAAAGCTTCTTGGATGTGCTGGTTTTGGCAGGGGTAGAGTTAATTTTCTTCACAGAGGCTGGTATGGAGCTGTGTTTTGGATCTGTACTGAACAGGGGGTTGAAAATTAAGGAATGTTTTTTTTATTGCTGAGCAGGGCTTACACAGAGCCAATGTCTTCTCTGCCTTTTGTACTGCCAGTCTGGCAAGGAAGTTGGGGGTACCTGGGAAACTGGGAGGAGACACACCCAGGAGAGGTGACACAAACTGACCAAGGTGATATTCCATACCGTGTGACATCATGCTTAGTACACAAAGTGGGGGGAAGAGGAGGAAGGGACATCTGGAGTGATGGTGTAGAGAAATTTCTTACAGAAAATAGCCATGTGAGCAACCCAGACTGTATGGACTCTGTGAGATTGAAGCTGCTACCAGCAAAGAATAAACAAAGGCACAGGTGCTGCTGAGTGGTAAAGAAGAAATCACTCCCCAGGAGTTCACACAGCAACTCCCCAGACTTTCATACAAGAACTCTTGAAAGTTTCTCACAGGACTCTTGAGATTCACCTGGGAACCGTTAGGATGTTTTATCAAAACACTGGACTTGTGAGATATGGAATATAACCAGTAAGAAATGTTGCTTTGTGGTGTGAGAATTACTATAGCCAATTAGCATGTAGCTTTGACCCTACATAAACCACTTGCAGTGTATCAATAAATGGTATTCTACCTAAAACCATAATGGTTCATCATGTGATGTCCTTTGATCCTCCGTATTTATCGCTTTATGATGGTGTTTGGTTCCCAAGTCACTGTTACACAAGATAGGGCCCTGCTCTCCTGCAGATGGCTGAGCACCTGCCTGCCCATGGGAAGCAGTGAATGAATTCCTTGTTTTTATTTGCTTGGGTGTGCAGCTTTGGTTTCCCTATTAAACTGTCTTTATCTCAACCCAGGAGTTTTTTGGCTTTTACCTTTCCGATTCTCTCTCCCAGTTCTGCTGGTGGGGCAGTGGGCAGGTGCCTGGATGGGAATTGGTTGCCCGCTGGGTTGAAACCGTGACATCACATCAGTGTGGTCACGCAATGAACAAATGGCTCTCAAAAAACAGATGAACCAAGGAGGGGTAAAAAAACCAAGCCAAAAACCCCCCAAAATACCCCCTTCAGGGTGTAGTTGATTATAACTTTTTCCGCTCCAGAAAGTGCACTTTATTTTCAGTTTCCAGTCTTACATATACTCCTTAGCCTTGTGCTCAAAATTTACAAAGCTTTAGCTTGTCAGCTCTGGGAATTCTCTGTCTTTCCTCTGAATATGAGTTACATAATAGCTTGAGCTAAGCAATCAAAGTGGTGGTAGGTCAAAAGGAAGATTTGCCTCAGGTGATGCAGGAAGTTGATGGCAGAGCTTGAAGCTGAATACACATTTCTCTGCTATTCAGACAGCACAAAAACCAATACAACCTCCTTTGCTGTTTGGATTTTGTTGGCTTTTTTCCAAAGCAGCACTTTTTCTGAAGCTAAAGCTACAAAATGCAATGGCATAGAAAGAGCTAATAACCCACAGAAATATCCCCAAATGGCACTACTTTCTAGCTCTCAATGGCACTTCCATGATATTACTAATAAATTACATATCTTACAATCAATATTTTCTACATCCATACTGTAGTGTCACTGGAAGTCCCAGTATGTATGTACAGATCCTGAGATATTAAGAGAAGCATGTTAAGCTTAGTCTTCCTCCTGAATTTTACACTTGTCACCTTCAAAATAGTTAGGTTCAAAGAATCTACAGCTCTTTGGTACTAGCATTTCTAGTTATAAAAGATAGACTTGAAAGTCATTGTTCAACCCCCTCACATCTGTTTTGTGGGACTAAATGACAACTACTGAAAATTTTAGTTGGTAAGTGGTGGTGACAGGAAATACAGCACTGAAAGTTACAGGGATGAATTAAACATTTTTTGACATTGCAGAACAGTGGAACATTTACTTATCAGCAGCACAGGATGCAGTAAATAGGTCAAGCAAGGAACTAAGAGGGTCAGTACTCCAAGGCCCACTCTCTGAGGAGAAGCAATGACATCTCCTGCACTTGAAATTGCCATTCTTCAGGTTCTTTAGGGATTATGATTTATCTGCAATTGATTAAGGAATCGGCCAGGCATCATAGCATTATTCTTCTCCATGCCGTGACAATACTCTCAGAAATGTCAAGATTTTTCTCCTGTGAATTTTTCTGGCGTCAGCTTCTTGAGAAAATGCCTTCGGAACTGAACATGAAGCCTCAAGTATTTAAGATCTGAAAAAGTGTGAAATAGGCATTTCATGAAAAAAATAATTTGTATGAGTTCTACTGATATTCATTATTATTTGCATTATCACAGTAACATCCCACCTCAGATGTGTCAAGCTCCTATAAGCATGAAGAATGACAGGGCAAGAACAATTACAGTGAAATTCTGTAAGGCAAAGGGAAAGCTATACATATATTTAACAATCTATCTGGGTGTCCTCTTTAAGAAACCCTTCAGAAACTGTTTCAGGAAAGAGAAATGTTTACCAAAGTTGGTTTTTTGCACAAGTCTGAGGAAGTACTGTGAGAGCACGGTCATGAATTAATGCTTGATGTAATGGATTACAAAACCTGGGTTGATTTTGACATTAGATCAGCACAGTTTCTTCAAATTATTTCTATGAGCATTCCAAACACACATACTTTGAACTTAAAATATTTGCTTATAGGCCTTTTATCCAAACATAAGCATACACCTTTTACACTGAAAAATAAAAACTGAGCTCTGACTAGAACTAGCTAATGTGATAAAACAGCCTAACATGCTATTTCGACAAACAGCCATGTCCAAATAAATAAGATAAAAATCGGGACATGATAAATTTAGGTTTTGGGAGGTACTTTCACTTAATTACCCGATAACACTTCTCTTAAGTTTTTTGTTTTACAATGCAGCAGGCTGCTCTCCACCCTATAAAAACTGCTTTAACTGCTTTCCTCAGATTAGGAATTGGTTATGACGGCACTCGTTAGTACTGTTATCATGAGGGCCTTAATCTGAAATGATGCCATCAAACTAAACGTGACTTGCGCTACTTTTCCTATTATTATTCCTTTTTTAAAGAGCAGACAACCAGCCCAAGCCGGTCTATTTTATACTTTCACTTCAATCGAGCCGCAGTGGGTGCCTGCGGCCCCTACTCTCTCGGCTGCTCAGGGGCCGAGGCTCATCGTACCCCGGGCGCTGCGGGGCTCCGGCTGCAGTGGCCCTGGGGGACCCGCCCTGGGGAGCCGTCCTGGGGAGTGGCCGCCGCCCCCCGGCCGGGTCTCCCGGGAGGCACCTCCCCCGGGGCCCAGCTTGGCCTGGTGAGCACTGCTCCCGGGGCTGCCGGCGCCGTCCGCGGGGCCCAGGACCGCCCGGACCACTGGCAGCGCCTGTGCCCCCGAGCCGCCGCTGGAATCCCTGCTGGAATCCCTGCGGGCGCTGGGCAGCGGGAGCGGAGGCGGCCCGGGCGGGGGGTCACGCCCGCCCCCGGCCGCGCCACCGCCCCTTCCTGTTATGGCCGCGGCCGGGCGGCGGGAGCGCGGCGCGGGCGGCACCCTCGGCTGCTGAGCGGGAGCGGGCACGGCCCCAGCCCGCAGTCGCCGGCAGGAGGTGACTGAGGGGCGCCGTGCGGCAGGGGCTGCGCGGGGGCGCCTCCGGGGGGGCAGTCCCGCAGCCCGCCCGCGGCGATGGGACGGGACGGGACGGGGCGGGGCGGGGCGCTCCGGGGCTAGCGGGGCCCGGCTGCCGTGCGGGCCCGAGCACGGCACTGCCCTCGCTGCCGGGGCGGGCCGAGCAGGAGCGTGTTCAGGTGTCCCGTCCATCGCGGAGTATCGACGTGGGTTCTTGTCTGTGCACCACGTGACGAGCCACCCCTGCGAGAAGAACTACTGCGGAGAGGGCGGTACGGGGTGGTCCCGACGTGCCCCTCGAGGGCACCTTCCCAGGTGGTAGGAAGGTGGGCCACAATGGGCGTTTGGCCTCCAGGGAGGGTGTGCTCGGTGGCACTGCCCAGGTTAATTCACATCTAGTCTGGCCGTGCTTATGGATCCCGAGGATGCCCCGTGCTAGAAGTTGTGGGTGAGCAGCGTTCGGGAGCTACTCAGCCCTAAACACCTGTTGAAACAGGCCCAAGTAGCTCAAGTACGAGGTAAGCAGGCTCTGGTTCTGGTAGCTGCAGGCAGAAGAGCCTGTCCTGACTTTACCTCGTGGTAAGACTCCAAAAGATTAGATTCCACAGAGTTACATAACAAGATAGCAAACCCATTGTGACCATCTCATGATTGTAAGTCAATTGCTTTTGTAATTGGGAAGATAAAATCTAAATTTCCTGAGATCCACGCAGATATCTGTAATACATCGATCGCATCAGTTGGCTTTCCGCAAAACCAATCCAGGGGGAAGGAAGGGAGATCTTGTCATTTTTCCTTTATTTTCTTTGTAGATACGGCTGAAGTACCTGCTTTCCACCACTTTCCTCATTTAACTTCCCCTTTGGTTCAGCTGGTCATCAATGAGCATGCCTTCTGTGGAGAACACCTCAAAACTTTTCCTGGTCCTCTTCTCATTGCTGCTGGTGTTGCCAGTAGTTGAAGCCCTGGATGCAGGAGATACCATTGCCTTCCTTCTAGGCCTCACTGTCAGCATTGTCGGATTTTGCGCCTGCCTTGGCTTGTACGCAAGGAAAAGGAATGGGCAGCAGTGATTTCAAGAAAATCCTCAGATGAAGTGAATTTCCGGACATGGCTTGGGATTGGGTATAAGACTGAGCTTTGGTTCTGGATGACACTAAAAAAAAAGGTAGATATTTCTGCAAACCCCTCTTACTGTTCAGTGCAACAGAATCAAGACTGTACCCAGTAAAAGGGATTTGTAGGATCTGCCCTCCTGGCAGAAAGATAATTTTACATTGCTTGTGATTAAATATTACCTTAGAGAAGGGTAAGAACTTTTTGAATGGGGAAGAAAAACTATAGTGGCTTACAGTAAAAGTTTATAAATTTAGCATGTGAGAGAGGCCATCAACAAGTTCCACAACTTTGGTTTCAAGGTTTAACGACAAGGAAGCAGCTATAATGTTCCAGTCAGGATGACAGAGTTTTGAAAGTACTCCTAACTTGATAACTAGCGAGCAGACTGGTCTAACTTGTGTGCTCATGCTTACATTCTCTGTAATGACAGCTAACACCTAACAGCGCACTTCTGCTGTCATAGGGATGAGACTTACAAGAACTAAGGAACATGAAAGGGTTTTTCTTTTAGAATATTTTTATTTTAGAAAATGCCACTCCTGTAGCCTGTGTTTTTGTTACCAAATAAATACACTTAAGGGTGGGAGCAATATTTTTATTTAGTATATATTTCACAGAAAAGTACATGTACGGCTACATAAATCAGATTAGGGGTATTGGCCTTGTTTATTGTTTATTTTTTGTACGCAGCTTTCCTCTAGGCACACCAGGTTTAACACTTATTTTATGTGCTGTTTTTACATTTTTATCCAAAACTGAAAACTTATTTTGATGAGGAATTATGTGTAATATTTCTGCATTATGAGATGATTAGAATTATAACAAGACCATTGTGCACGTTTCTTTTATAATATAGAAGGACTTGTTCTTTTAAAATCTTGGGTTTAGTTAACAGGTCCATTGCTAGAGTGTTTTCCTCATGAAAAACTTACATTCCTACCTAAACATTTAGGTTTCTCTAACTTGTGCACACGAGTTTCGCAGAAGATTAGGACCAAAACTCAAGTAAAAAAATATGATGCAGAATAGGAGATGCAAGTAGTCTAATTCTATTCACACTCAGTGAGATTGTATTGTATACGGTTGAAAGACTTCGTAGTATATCTAGAACCTTCTTTAAGTACCAAAGGTGAAGTGGCTCAGCCAAGAATGTCTAGCACAAGTCCCTCAAGCTTGTTAGGATGTTCTAGCTGTCTGCTTGAGGCAAGGAGCACAGCAGCAGAATGGGGAGCAGAGGAAAGTGAGCCCTCCGCAGTTCACAGCATTTTCTTCTGATCTTGTGCTGTGGACACTGCCACTCTTCCTAGAAATCTTGGCTTTTATCTTTCAGAGCTGGGGGAAAATGTTACATGTGATGCAGAGTATTTTGATACTGTTCCTCCACTTGCTCTGTTCAGTAGAGGACAAAGCAATGGCTAGAGGAATTGTTGAGCAGGTCTTATGTAAGTAATTGGGTGGGGAGATCATGTTCTCCAAATTCTAAGGTTTCTGCATGCCATTTTTGGCTGATTTGACTTCTTCAGCCTCTGAGGAGAGAGAAGCCCTGGTTATTTCACTTTTGCAATTTATGTCCTTCTCTCATGGTTGTTAGAGAGAGGCAGTTAAAATGAAAGCTTCTAAAATTGCATGGAATTGAAACTGTACAACTCAATCCAGTAAGCCAGAAGAATGTAGGTTTCTGATTTCAAGTTATAATAGTGGTCACAGAGTTACTCTGATGAGTTGCAAGTCTTGCCAGGTTCTTAAACATTTTGTCTTTCAAAAGTCAGGGACATGGTGCACAATTACTATGTACAAATGAAATTTATAGCCCTAAGAAGAGCTTTGGACAGTAGCATCACCTTTGAAATCTGCCTCTCAGCTGTAGATGATCCTGTATGTGATTATTCAACTGGGTGGGTGCAAGCACAAATCAAAGTGTGATCTTCGATGTTCCAGCTTGAGTAAACTATTATGCTTAAAAAAATCTCCCAAACCACAGAATTGCCACTCAATTCACTTTGTATTTTCCAAAATTACGTAATTATGCCAATTTTTCGGTAGAATATTATATATCACTCAATAAAATAAATTTTATCACAACCAGCTTTTCCCAGACTCCTTTATCCACACTTTGGAAAAGATCCCTGGCAATAGTTTCACAGAACTGGGCAACAGTTTCCCTGCAGGAGAACAAATTTTTAGCGGAATAATTATCTTCAGGCAATAGGGATATGAGGAACACTTCTATGCCCGAAACAGAATGTACTTCATTGAAAGGTGTTTGCACAGCATAATGGCTTTGTTTCCTGCGTTCTGACAGAAGCTTTGTGTTAAAGACTTGGGTTTGTTGATGTCTTGAGTGTAAAATCAGATACTCCTGTTTTTCTTCTGTCTTAATAAACTTTCACGTATGATTTAGCATCAGCCTGATGTAGTTCTTAGGAAAAGAAAAATTAGGATGACAGTAATGACTGAAGCTGTTGAAAATCCTTCTGCTACTATTTTCTTATCTACTTGTGCTTAAAGTTAAATAACATTTCAAACTAATGTGGCATAAGGTATGCTTTCAGTTGAACTTTTGTACAGTGAGTATACTTCTGTTGATCCTACTACTTGTTTATCCCATTTCAATATCAGTTACTTTAAAGCTTTTCAAGACAGCTGGTCCCCTATGACACTGTCAGCTTGGAGATGCAAAGAATCCTGTTTTGCTGATACAAGGGAAATTTGAAGTATTTATTTTTACTGTGAATTTTTAACATATCTATTATGTAGTTCCCTTTATACTAGAAAAGCCATTTTCAGTTTTCTAGCTGTACACCCAAGAATATAAAGGACCATTTTCTGGCTGTTTTTTTTCCTTTAAAAATACTATGTTCTAGTGCTTTAGTTATTTGAATTATACTTTTTTTAAAGACTTTAAATGAGCTTGTTTTATCCCAGCTTTGTGAAAACAATGTTTCCTGTCTTTGAGGACATCAGCTAGTGCACAAAGCACTTCACTTTTTGTACTAAACTAATACCATTAGAAGCTGTTTTCAGAACAGAAACAGCCTGACAATGTCCACTGCCTAACAAATACAACCTACCCTTAGTATAAGAAAACTGCAGGTTGGGAAGGAATAGCTTTTGAGTGCTATGATTTCCATATGCTTTAACAATAGCATAGCTAAAACCCAGCCATCCTAGAACTTTTAACAGTCAGTGTACAGTCCCTTTCCAAATGGACAGAAGTTCTTTGATTCTCATGACACACCTTCAGGTGCTGCACACCACCTAGGTCTTACCATTCTACTGAGTACAGGAGTACCTGGGGCTGGAATACACATGCTTCACCCAGTTCCTAATGCACTGGCTTCTCTGGATGTATGAACACTGGTAGACCGCTGCTGTGAACTCTTTCTCCTACTCAGATAAATCCTGCTGTTGGTGGTGATAAGCTGCTTTAATACTATTGTGAGACCTGGCAATTCTGTATCTTCCATCTGAGAATGTTTATATGTTTACAGGTATTAATGTTTGCATCTCAGTCGTATCCCTGGGACAAGTGGAAGGAGAATCATTGGTTTACGATGGTGTCACAGGAAACAGATGGTACCTCCAGGATGCTCACTGAGTTTTCCAGAGTGTGTTGTGCTTGTGGTTCTCAGCCACCATGCCCTTTCATGGGAACTGTCCCTGGACTAGCCCAGAGACTCTTGTGTACTGACTAGACACAGGCTGAAGCACTGGTTCCTCTTTGAATAAAGCTGTTTACATAAGCTTTGTAAGAAGGGAGCAGGGAATTGAGTTCACCTTTTATAATAAGATAAAACATGGCTAAATGAATGAACCATAATAGGTCTGCTATCATGATAAATGCTCTAAATTACACCACAGCAGAAGTAACCTTGCCCTTCATTTTTACATCTGAATTCAACAAAAAGTGTAGGTTGTTCACCAGATGAGAAAAGTAAGATTACTAATTCAGAACCAAATGCAGGAAAGCACTGGGCAAGACTGTATGTGACTGAAGATGCACAGAACCCAAACCACTTAATTCCTGCTGAAATCAATTTTCAGAAATTTTAAGTGACAAGTTTTTAATACATTAGACACTGACTACACAGCTAAGTCTTCAATTGTTTAAGAATATAACCAGTTTTTAAATGAAGATTTTCAGTACACAGTAATACCAAATACTACATTTCCAATATTTGGAAAGAATTTTTTCCATCAAGCAAACTGGAATTTACATACCAAGTATGATATGCTTAATAACATAAAAGTACATCTTCTTTGAACTAAAACTAAAAGAACAATAAAATTTTATAGGTATTCAAAACATTTCCAGATATTATACTGATCTCCTCAGCTCAGTTTCTCTGTAATGAAATTTGAAAATGCGTGGGAAGCTTTGTCACATTAAGGTGCAGGCACACTAGACAGTCAGCAGAGCCTTTTGTTTCTGCATCATTCATCTGATTAGATCAAAACAGAGATTTTCATGAGAAAACCGAAACAAAATATCCCTTAGACTGCTAAGCAAAGAGACCTGTATTATCACAGAATCATAAAATGTTAAGGGGTTGAAATGAACCTTAAAGATCATCTAGTCCAAATGCCCCCTGCCATAGACAGGGACACCTCCCATTAGACCAGGTTGCTCAAGGCCTTATCCAACCTGGCTTTAAACACTGCCAGGTTTGGGGCATCCACAACCTCCCTGGGCAACCTGTTCCAGTGTCTAATCACCCCTACAGTGAAAAATAATATCTATCCTAATATCTAACCTAAATTTCCCCTCATTTGTTATTCCTTGTCCTATCACTACACTTCCTGATGAAGAGTCCCTCTCTTGGCTTCCGTATAGGCCTCCTACAGATACTGGAAAGTTGCTGTGAGGGCTCCATGCAGCCTTCTCTTTCCCAGGCAGAACAGCTCCAACTTAATCTGCCTGTTCTTGTAGAGGAGGTGATCCAGACTTACCAACTTCGTGGCCCTCCTCTGGACTTGCTCCAAGAGTTCCAAGTCCTTATGTTGGGGACACCACAACTATATGCAGTACTCCAGTTAGGGTCTCTCAAGAGCAAAGTAGAAGGGGGAGAATCACTCCCTTTGACCTGCCAGCCACACTCCTATTGATGCAGCCCAAGATTAGAGTGGCTTTCTGGACTGTGAGTGCACATTGCCAGCTCATGTTGAATTTTTCATCAACCATCAGTCCCAAGTCTTTCTCTCCACCCAGCCTGTAGGTGTGTCTGGGATTGCCATGACCCAGGCGCAGGACCTTGCACTTTGCTTTGTTGAGCTTCATGAGGCTGTTCATTGAGGCCCAACTCTTCAGCCTGTCCACATTCCTCTGAATAGCTTCCCTCTCACGTGTCATCTCCACCAGCTTGGTGACATCAGCAGATTTGATGAGGGTGCACTACACAGCATAAGTGAAGGCCTGAAAGCAGAGTGCCCTCCATCGGACCAAGAGTTGCAAACATTAGAGGCAGGGAAGAGACAATTGTGTCCCCAAGCACACTACTCTAAAAAATTAGAGCTTACTTCTGGTTTAGGTTAAAGTTTGTGTTCTCCTTCAGCCTTCCTGTATTGTCTATGTTCCTTCTCACTAGTCATTGCCTTGAAAATTTCAAATGGAACCAACAGGACCAGCAGCTTTCTCAGCTGCCATTCATTCAGGCACTGAAATTTTGTGTACATCTTCATACTGTCCTCTAGGCACATATAAAAGCATGGAAATTACCTCTTTTCCTGAATGTAGTTAAAATACTGCGGAGCAACATAGTTCCCTAAAACTTAGAAGGATCTTTTTTTCAGTTTCTGTGTTCTTCCATTTGTGCAGCTTTGTACACACTGCAATGATGCTAATAATAAATAATATAATTGCATGTCCCTTCTCCACCCCTTTCACATAAAAGCAACAGTCTTAAAACATGACCAACTTTAATCTTGGAAGAATTAAGTGAAAAAAATTGCCACTTTTGTAAAAAATGTTTGCTATCCATTTCATGAGTTACCTGGGAAATGAGAGTGTCTTTAATCCTAAAACTGTTCAAAGACATTTTCTGCCAACCTATTTTTTAACTGATCTTCTCCAGGGGCACCCCCTTGTCTCATGGGAGAAGCTTGCATGCCCTCGTGAGGTTGTGTGCTATGCTGGTGGTGGTATGTGCCTCTGGTAGGGTCTCCCATAACAGACAGGTCTCATATAAAGGGTCAGACAAAGTGTGCCCACAGGCAGGATGGGCTCGCTAGCCCTCTGGCAACCATTCTGGGAGAAGGACAACTCTAACTCCAAACCTGGGCACATGGAGCTCGCTTAGCCCTGTAAGGCTGTCCATCTAAGGGAAGGATACTCTAACCAAACCTGCATCCTGAGGACTTCACCGTCACTGTCCAAGCTCACTAGGCCCTGGCACATGAACCCTAGAAGTAAAGGGTGGGGCCAGTTCTGCGCATGCTGTGCCTCACCTAAAAAATCCGTTGCACAGGCTCGAAGGGTTCACCCACATTGCAAAGTCCTGCAGCGACAGCTGAGGATCGAAATGGCAGGTGATAGGAAGTGCTGGAAGCTGCAGCCCCAACTCTGCATGCAGGTAGTTCAAGATATTGGTCACTCAAGACTGATCCCGGAGATGACAGTCTGGTTTGGCAGCATCCTGAATGACCAAGCAGCCTTTTTTAAGGAGAGCACTGCTTGCCCCACATAGAGAGGGGCCTAGAAAAGGTGGCCTAACCAAAGCTCATCTCCACACCTGGTTGGATAACTGCGGCCAACCAGCATCTTCCGATGCGGTCAAACAAAAACAAAGAGACAAAAGCATACACCTGCCTCCAAAGGTGTGTTCAAATTAACACTCGCATGTTGGAACATCAGAACCATGCTTGATACTGTGGATAGTGGACGTCCTGAGTGTCGTTCAGCTCTAATTGCCCATGAACTATCACAACTCAACATCAACATTGCTGATCTCAGTGAAGTTCATCTTCATGAGGAAGGCAGCCTTAAAGAACATGGTGCCGGCTACACTCTCTGTTGGTCAGGCAAGACCAAAACCAAAAGACATCTTTCAGGAGTTGGCTTCATGATTAAAAACTCCATCACCTCCAAACTTGAAAATTTGCAGACAGGTCATTCCGATCGCATTATTTCCTTACACCTCTCACTACACAAGCAACAGGTTGTTCTTTTTAGCATGCATGCCCCAACTCTCCAAGCTGACCCAGCGGAAAAAGACAAATTCTACACCGACCTGCACCACCTCACCCAAAAGGTTCCTGCAGATGATAAGATCATAATCCTTGGTGACTTCAGTGCCAGAGTAGGTAAGAACTCTGAAGCCTGGAAAGGAGTACTGGGTAAGCACGGTCTTGGAAACTGCAATGACAATGGATGCCTCCTGCTAGAGTTTTGTGCAGAACAGCAGCTCACCATCACCAACACTATC